>JAVJIX010000121.1:1432500-1587500 GCA_036785185.1 Paratrypauchen microcephalus | reverse complement strand
TGTGATTAGACACAAGACTACCTCAAGGAATCTTGCTTTATCTTACATGGTACAATGAAAGACAAATATTTGCCTTTAAAACGCTCATTCACTATTTTCATATCTACACGCCATATACTTGTCTCATGAAATTCATTGCAACAGGACAATAGTTTTCACAACCCACTGACTTCAGAAACTGCCTTTTCTGTCCTAATTCAACATTGCGTGTAGCCAAGGACGGGGTACTGCTGCCCACTCTTCGTGTCCTCATTCTTTACCACTGTCCCATGCCGATTAACATCAAGCAAAAGGTCCCAGGGCCAAAACAATTCATGTACGCACACACTCGACACGGCATCCTGTGATAGGATCAGCACCTGACACCTCGAAAACAGGAAAAACATTTTGTAGGGGCACAGATGTTTGGTGGGAGGAGCTTTAAGACCACTATTTAACCAAGTCTATAGAGAAGGCTACTGCTATCATTCAGAAAAAGTCCAGGAGTAGACTCAACATGTCATACTACGAGGTAAGAATACTGATAATTGGATGCATTCATGATTGTTGACTTGGGTTTAATGTGCCTTTTTCATTCCAGCATATTGTTCTTGAATATGACTACAATGACACTGGTTCAGGGTCTGGATCAGGAGAACTGGGAGTGGATTTGGATGAGCCCTGTGATGTGGAGCACTTGATGACTGCTGAGTTACAACAGGTCTTTTTACCTGTGGTCTATGCACTCATCTTTACGCTGGGCATCACTGGAAATGGACTCGTGGTCATCGTGTTGGGATGCCAGCGCAGGTGAGAGGCATTTAAATGAATTACATTAAGTTAATAAAGATCTATATGGTCGTGTGCTGCTAAATTGGTTGCTAATTGAAAATGTTAAGAAAAACTGATGTTATGGCTCAACATCAGATTTTCTCGGTCTACACTAAAGTGGGAGATACCAAAACTTTGTGATTTAAAGCTATAGGCTACCTTTATAATTATCCAGTATTTGTTCCTACTTTGAGAACTATTTTAATCCTTATTAGAAAGTAGTTTAAGTCTACATGTTAAATATGGAAATATGGAATATTTTTGAAACACCAAAGAAATGTTATGTATTATTAATCAGTAATAATAAGAATGGATAAAACTAAATTGTTCTTAGTGTACACTTAAACTGATCAAATTTTAGTTGCTCAGAAATATATATAATAATACATAAATGACAAATTATAACATCTTGTACAGCTTTAGCAAATAATATTTTCAGACGGTTGGTGAATGACCTCCTCTTTTGGTGTTGTGTAGGTCCAAGTGTAGCCTGACAGATTGGTACCGCCTGCACCTCTCGGCTGCTGACCTCCTGTTTGTTCTGGCTCTTCCCTTTTGGGCGGTGGACGCTGCTCTGGCCGACTGGCGTTTTGGAGCTGTGACGTGTGTGGCTGTTCATGTCATTTACACTGTGAATCTGTACGGCAGCGTCCTCATCCTCGCCTTCATCAGTCTGGACCGGTATTTGGCTGTGGTCCGAGCCACTGACACCAACACAGGGGGACTGAGGCAGCTGCTGGCACACAAACTGGTTTATGCAGGTGAGGACTGCTGTGATTAAGATGCATAATAAAGAAATAAGCCATGCACACTCACAGTGAGAGACAGATTAAACTTGTTACTGTTTTTTTGCATATTGCTACAGCTATTGCTTTCTCCATATTATTTGTATCCAATAATCTATCCAATAATTCTTTCAGGTGCGTGGTTTCCTGCTGCTCTCTTAGCCATCCCTGACCTGATTTTTGCTCGGACTCAGGAAGGAGCTGAGGGAGCCACTCTTTGCCAACGCTTCTACCCAGAAAAGAACGCTCCTTTGTGGGTGGCAGTGTTCCACCTGCAGCTTGTTCTAGTGGGTCTAGTGGTGCCTGGCCTGGTTCTTCTGGTCTGTTACTGTGTCATTGTCACTAGGCTGACAAGGGGCCCGCTTGGAGGCCAGAGGCAGAAGAGGAGAGCCGTTCGCACCACCATAGCTCTAGTGCTGTGCTTTTTTGTGTGCTGGCTGCCCTATGGAGTGGGTATCTCCGTGGATGCCATGTTGAGACTGGAGATCTTGCCTCGTAGCTGTCACCTTGAAGCTGTCTTAGGGGTGTGGCTAGCTGTGGCTGAACCAATGGCCTTCGCTCACTGTTGTTTGAACCCACTTTTATATGCCTTCCTCGGGGCAGGATTCAAAAGCTCAGCCCGCAGAGCCCTGACACTGAACAGGGCATCCAGTTTAAAGATTTTACCCCGAAGACGCACAGGACAGTCCACCACAACAGAGTCTGAATCATCCAGTTTGCATTCCAGTTAGGGTTCACTGAAGCAGCCATATTGTAAATACTGTATAAAGAGACTTGTAGAATGTTTCTCATAGAAATTCTGAAACTGGAGAAGCAGTCTGCTGGACCATGACTAGACTTTAGTTTCTGATGTAAATAGTGTTTTCACAATTGTGTTTCTGATCGTGAATGTTTCTAATAAAATATTTTAAAAGTTATGATTATGTTTTTCTTTTGTCTGGGAGTTTCCACATCTTTTTTTAAAATATAAATTTATCTTACAAAATCACTGTTGTAAGAACTAAGATAATAATAATATTGTTTTGTTGTTTGAGTAAACAAGCAGTCAACCACTTTCAGTTTTGGCTAGAATTTATGAGAGCTGTACTAATCCACCATGAGAAAAATACATTTCAGTCTAATCTCTATCTAATCTAACCTATAGAGATTTTTTTTTTAAATTGCATATTCTAAACTGTTACATTGACAGACTGTTAATCGAGAAGAGAAATTACCTGCAGACAAGAATAGATTTGTATACTTAGAAACACCTTGCATCTACTACAAACGCATTACATCTATTCACTGTTGGCTTTCTGATGCCATTCAAAACCACTCATGCACAGTCGAGCAGCTGTTGTGCCAGGTGGTCTTCTCTGTAGATGTAGGTACAGTACTAATGATCTAAACAGTTGTCATCTCCATACATGAGACTGATGGGGGTCAGGAGGTCCATTTTTCCAAACACACTTGGCGTCCTAGTGCTTCCCATATAGTTTACTTCCACTGGAAAGAGACAAACAGAAGGTGGAAGTTTACTGTGTCCTGTTTCCTAGAGGAAGAAGAATGACGATGAGAGGGTGAGAAAGAGGACTCTGATTCAGCCACACAATAAGGATATGGATCAGTGATAATAGTGCACACATTTGCATCACAGAATATTGTATGTTGAATCAAAGCCTGAGAAACATTTTATAAATAAAGTTCATTCATTCTCTTTCTTACCTCCCCGTCTTGTAGAAACTGCAACACAATCCTCATCTATTCATAGTGGCCAAAACAGGAA
The DNA here is from genome assembly GCA_036785185.1 of Paratrypauchen microcephalus. Lineage (NCBI taxonomy): Eukaryota > Metazoa > Chordata > Actinopteri > Gobiiformes > Gobiidae > Paratrypauchen > Paratrypauchen microcephalus. The sequence goes on along the minus strand of JAVJIX010000121.1, from coordinate 1,584,140 downwards.
AGACTTCCTGCTGCTCATTTTAGGAAAAACAAGCAGCTAAACAATCAAAAACTCCAACCACCTCCTCAAGACCCCAGGTTTGACTCTGTCAGGAAGGCCAGTGGTGGGCCTGCACATGTGAGATGGCCACAGCAACAAATCTGTTTGAAAGCAGCATATAGTATATCATTCACCAATTTATCTGGCTTATCAGAGTGGAGACTGTTCACATTTTGCAATAGTCATGAACACTATTACTGTTTTTCAGATAGTATCACATCATTCTAGGCTCAGTAGATATAGAGGTAGGTTTACAGATGTTCAAGAGCATAGTTTTTTTTGCATATAAATGACAAGGTCCAGCATTAGTGGATTTTCATATTTGGTATTACTATTGAAAATACCATATTCAATAGTAATATTGAAATCATGACAGAAATTTGGGGGCCCTCCGCTAATATTAATTAATAGGAAGAGGTTCCAATTTTGGGCCCCTAAGACCCTGGGGCCTGGAACAACAGACCACTATCAACACCCCTGCTTAAGATATTGGGATAATACTGAAATAGACACTATTCTAGAAACTTAAAGCCACCTAAAGTTTCCTCCATGTGTGTAAATATTTTTCTTATACTGTTTCTTGGATTGCATTGTCCTTGTGAACTAAATGTAACTCTCTTAGCATTTTAATGCTGGAAAGGGGATTGAACGTTTTCCAAAGGTGGACTGCATGCAGCTTTTATTAGCTGAAGATACAGTCCAGTAACTTAAAATCAATATAGGCTAGTATTTGTGGTACATGAGTATTTTAATTTAGCAAATGCCTTGTGTGTGATGGTCCACAGATGTTCAGGTTCATCTTGAGTTTCCTGCAGCTGAACAATTGTGGGAAAATCAGAGGTCAAGACAAAGAGAGAAATATAGGAGCACAGAAACACTGGTCTGAGTCCAAATGGTGCACAATAACTTCCTGCTTTGTGCTGCTGAATTCACACAATGAGACAGGTGAAACCAATAGCCGCTGAGTGTTTGTATGGATCACTGCAGATGAGTAATGTGGGAACAGATAGACCAGCTAGACTCAAATATGTGCTGTTCTCCCCTGTGTGTCGTGAAGTTTATACAGAAAATATGTAATCCAAATGATTATTGTTGCTAGAGCCCCCGAACTTAACACAGATCCCTTAGAAACATTAACAGTAGGAAAAGGTCAAAAATTCGACCCAGCTTTTATAGTTGTAAAAAGGTAGGCCTAAAAGATAGTGTTATGTTTATGGCACAGATCATTGGGTGAAATGCTTTGCTCAGAACCCAAATAATATCAACATCCCTGTATTAACCTCCAGTTTATTGCTGTCTTGAATCAAAACAAATTTGGACATCCCTGCTGCTTTGAGGATCCAGCTGGGAAACATCCTCCCCTAGTGGTGGTCTTTTGACTTATATGGGGAGGAAACCTTCGTCATATTACAATTGTTATGTAACTAATAGCATATTTGAATGCGATCAATAAATTAACATTGAATGTTGGATGGCTACTACCAGTTACCCAGCTTTTCTTCTATTTTTTTTTTAAATTTTATTTCAGAAATACAATGTAATACACAACGGTATAAAAGTGCATATTCATAGGACTCAGCATGTGCAATTTCTGCATTATACAAATATATAGTAATTATCAATACATTTATAATTTATATTTGAAATGGCATACAAATTGCTTTTGTTTTCATGGCTTTTGGATTTGTGCAATACTTTAGAGAGTTTATATAGGAGGACAAGAGGGACTGAAATACAACAAATTTGGGTTTCTGGCTACAGCAATGGATATGAAATTTTGATAAGATGAGGAGCAAGTTCAACAGATTTTTTTTTTCCGCAGGAATACCTTTCTCAATAACAACAAAAAGTACATGTTTTACATTCAATTGTAGGTTTCAGTTGTAGCTGTTTGTGCACAGCTTTCTGTGCACAAACAGAAATATGTCATTCCAAGATTTGAGCGTATGAGCATTCCCAGAACACATGGGTGATTGCTTCTTCAAAGCTGTGACAAAATGAGCAGAGATGATCTATGTTTAAGCGAAATTTTGAAATTACAGCATTAACAGGGTAACATCTATGTAGGATTTTCAGGCAGACCTCATGAGTTTTATTAGTTATAAAATACTTTCAAGGCAAAAGCCAAACGTCGTTCCAGTTAATGTCTGTAAATGTATTGTTTCAAATAAAAACAGAAGCTGGTTTACTGATAAACTCTTTAGTGATAAGTTATCTTATATATTTGTTATTTGTTTTAATGCTTAAAAAAGGGTCAGAGTTACCAATAAACAGCTCTGTCTTAGCTGGACCATCATTAGAAACGTGGATATGTGGACATCAGCATTTTCACACCCGAAGGAATGGCATCAAAAACTGGATAATTGTAAACGTTGAGAAATTCACTGCAGGCTAAACGCTACAGATGTGCAGCTTTTGTTCGTAGGAAAACGAGGAAAGGCAGAAATATTGTACGTAATCCAACATAACTTCTTCTGATTGGCTGTAGGCATTGGGATATTTGGAGGTTGTCAACCATTGGTCCAAAACGGCGCGCCAAACGTCACGTGGTATGTCTTTTCGCGCGAAAGTGTTCTCTGTTGTCAGGACTTGTGTGTGTCGGTGTGGAGTGGAGTATCGGTGCACTGTTTTCTCGTTTTCGGAACATTTAAAACTTGCTTTCCCGTTTTTCTGACATGGATGTAGCCACAGCCACCGCAGAAACAGCCGCAGAGCTCGTGAAGGACGAGTTGGCGGAGAAATGTCAGAAGTTATTCCAGTCTTTCCTTGAAGAGTGAGTAACTTCTTGTGGCATTTATATCAGACGTCTTCCTTACTTAAATAAAGCCCCAGAAAGAAGTATGCAAGTCGTGGCATTACCGACCATATACGATAGTAAAGTTGTATTTTGTGTTTTTGCAGGTACCAGAGCGTGGACGGAGAGGCGAAATACGTCCGTGAGGCGGAGGAGCTGATTAGGCCCGAGAGGAACACGCTGCTGGTGAGCTTCACAGATCTGGAGGGCTTCAACCAAGAGCTGGCCACCACCATTCAGGAGGAATACTACAGGTAAGCGGCTGTTTCACTGTCCTAGGCTGGACAATGAAACGGCTTTTCAAAGAATAGTGTAATTTTGTAAGAAGAAAATCATACAATTTTCTGCATTTGAAAAGTACCAAGTATTAGTGAATAGCTTGATTTCATGCCTCTCTCCTTTTGGTTAAGGATTTACAGTTATTAAGCATAATGGCTGTCTGTACTTGTTCACAGTAACTGAACAATACATTAAGAACTTTAAAATGGTAGCAAATGGCCAATAAAATATGAATTGCATGAACTAAATTGTAGTAAGTAAATGTATAAACGTGTACCACTGTATTAGACTAGATGTATAGCCAGTATACACAAACAAATTTTATATTATGCGGTTTTGATTTGTCATTTTCACAAACAATAGTAACTGACTATAGTTAATACATGGGACTTCATCATTGTCTATTTTCAGGGTGTATCCCTTCTTGTGCCGTGCTGTCCGAAATGTTGCTCGGGATCATGGAAATGTTCCTTTAAACAAGGAGTTTTATGTCGCCATTCAGGACCTACCAACCAGACACAAGTAAATGGCATTTAACTTTTTTTTTTAACTTTAAATTTATTTCATTATTTGCATGATTTTATGTGTTTATATTATTATTGTAGGATCCGTGAACTGTCATCTATGCGTATTGGCTCGTTGGTGAGAATCAGTGGTCAGGTAGTCAGAACACATCCAGTGCACCCTGAACTGGTAAGTGTTATTAAATTTCAATTGGGCACACTTTAAATGTGTTGTCATGCTCAATCTGTTTTAAAATACAAACTTGTATATCATTATATTTTAATGCTTTTCAGGTGAGTGGGACCTTCATTTGCATGGACTGCCAGGCTGTGATCAAAGATGTCCCACAGCAGTTTAAATATTCCCCACCCACCATCTGCAGAAACCCTGTCTGCAACAACCGCGTGCGATTTCACCTTGACACGCACAAGTCCAAGTTTATTGATTTCCAGAAGGTATAGTTTATTTTTCATGGTGCTTGATTGGAATGTAAGAATAATATAGTTTTAAATGCTCATGTGTTTTGTTTATGATCAGGTTCGTATTCAGGAGACCCAAGCAGAGCTGCCCCGTGGTTCAATCCCACGCTCACTAGAAATAGTTTTGAGGGCGGAGGCTGTAGAGACGGCTCAGGCAGGAGACCGTTGCGACTTAACTGGAACCTTGATTGTTGTGCCAGACGTCTCACAGCTTGCCACTCAAGGTACAGTACAAGGCTGAATGTATTTGCTATTACTCATGTTAGTCTAAAAACCCCAGTCATCTTGATATTTAAAAAAGGGAAGATTATTTAAAAAAAAAAAAAAAAAAAAAAAATGAAATTAAGTTGCAATAATGAAACAATGTGACTTATTCCATCCAGGGGTCCGTGCGGAGACAAGCACCCGAGTAGCTGGTGGACCACAAGGCTTTGAAGCAGAGGGTTTGAGGGGACTGAAGGCCCTGGGAGTAAGAGAGCTGTCCTATAGACTGGCTTTCCTGGCCTGCAATGTGGCTCCCACAAACCCTCGCGTATGTACCATAACTGGACTTGACACTTTCATTGAATGGATTTGTCAAACTAATCTGTCTTTTCAATAGTTTGGAGGCAAAGAGCTGCGTGAAGAGGACCAAACAGCTGAAAGTATTAAGAGTCAGATGACAGAGAAGGAGTGGGAGAAGGTGTTTGAAATGAGCCAAGACAAGAACCTCTACCACAACCTGTGTACCAGTCTCTTCCCTACTATTCATGGTCAGTGAATTTACATTTAGTTAATTATGCAGTGAAGTATGTCTTATTCCTAATGCAGTGTTGTTGTGTGAGCAGGTAATGATGAGGTTAAACGTGGTGTTCTGCTCATGCTCTTTGGGGGTGTTCCTAAAACAACTATGGAGGGCACTTCACTCCGAGGAGACATCAATGTCTGCATTGTTGGAGACCCAAGTACTGCAAAGAGCCAGTTCCTCAAGTATGATAAAGATCAAAGATTTTATTCATCAGTTTGTCATAGCTGTTCAGTGGTGTAAAAGTGTTTCTTAATTGTGTCCAGGCATGTGGAGGAGTTCAGCCCGAGAGCAGTGTACACCAGCGGTAAAGCCAGCAGTGCAGCTGGTCTGACTGCTGCTGTGGTCAGAGATGAAGAGTCTCATGAGTTTGTGATTGAGGCTGGAGCCCTCATGCTTGCAGACAATGTGAGTCTGAGTCTTCAAACGTAGTAATTTCTCAGCCATTTCAGTTGTATTTACATTAATGTTAATGTATTTGAAGGGTGTGTGCTGCATTGATGAGTTTGACAAAATGGACCTAAAGGATCAGGTGGCCATCCATGAAGCCATGGAACAGCAGACCATCAGCATCACTAAAGCTGGAGTCAAGGTAATGCATTTTATTTACAACCGTTTAGACAAAACAATCTGTAATTTTTTAAAAATGTTAATTAAATCTCTCCCAAGGCCACTCTGAATGCTCGCACATCTATTTTGGCTGCTGCAAACCCGGTCAGTGGACGCTACGACCGCAGCAAGAGTCTGAAGCAGAATGTCAATCTGACAGCTCCCATCATGAGCCGCTTTGACCTGTTCTTTATCCTAGTGGACGACTGTAATGAGGTTAGTCTAAGTTTGTTAGTTCAGTGCTGTTTAAGTACTACATATTTATTATGTTGTACTAATACAGGTGACTGACTATGCTATTGCTCGACGCATCGTGGACTTGCACTCTCGTGTAGAGGAGTCCGTGGACAGACTGTATTCTCTGGATGAAATCCGCAGATACCTACTTTTTGCCCGTCAGTTCAAACCAAAGGTGTGCCTTAATCCTGCTCTTAAATATGTCTTTTAGTCTTGTTAACTTTAAATGCATGTCTTCTTAAATGTGTAGATCTCCACTGAGTCTGAAGAGTTCATTGTTGAGCAGTACAAACGTCTCCGCCAACGGGATGGCTCTGGGGGCGTTTCCAAGTCAGCCTGGAGGATCACTGTACGCCAACTGGAGAGTATGATTCGCCTGTCTGAGTCTATGGCCCGCATGCATTGTTGTGATGAGGTGTGTAGCATAATGCTGGGAACAGATTTAATTGCCTTTATTTAAAATTATTAAACGCATGTATTTGCCCTCAGGTTCAGCCCAAACATGTAAAAGAAGCTTTCCGTCTCCTGAACAAGTCCATAATTCGAGTTGAAACGCCTGATATAAATCTGGAGCAGGAAGAACAGATGGAGGAAGAGGAGCAGCATGAAGACGGTAACAACATTTTCAAGGAATGCACTTTAACATTAGTCTTGCTGCCACTAACTGTACTATAAATTGACTAATAGCAAACATTCCGGATGGAGTAAATGGAGTGAATGGCATCAATGGCCATGATGCAGTGAATGGGCATCTTAACGGGGTCAATGGACACGTGAATGGAGTGAACGGCCACTCTGAGAGCCAGCTCAAACCCTCCCTCCGCCTGTCCTTTTCCGAGTACAGACGCATCTCCAACCTCCTAGTTCTGCATCTGCGCAAAACTGAGGAAGGTCAGGATTGTGAGATTGGACAGTTTTGAGGTTCTATGTTTATTTTTAATTGCATTGTCTGCCCATACAGTTGAGCAAGAGGAGGAGCTGAAGAAGAGTGCTGTAGTGAACTGGTATTTGAAGGAGATTGAAGCAGATATTGAGTCTGAGGAAGAGCTGATAAATAAGAAGGCACTTGTAGAGAAGGTCATTCATCGACTTGTTCACTATGTAAGTATTTATGTGCCGCCATCCAAACTGTAAGAGCTATATCTAAACAAGTGCTGTTTTTTAGGATCACATCCTTATTGAGCTGTCACAGTCTGGACTGAAGGGGTCAGAGTCTGCGAGCACAGAAGAAGAGGCGGTGTTGGTTGTAAACCCCAACTACATCCTTGAAGATTAAACTGGACATTGTCAAATGTACACATTCATTGATTTCAAATGCTCATATGTAATAAATACATAGCTGTAGCATCGAGGATGTTTGAACTTTGATAAAAATCCTTGACTGCCACAAAAATATTCTGGAAATTTTGCTTTTGAGAGGGGTCAGACTTGTAAATATCTTTTTTCTGAACTGTTATGGCTAATTTTGTATAGGCCTTTTGAGACTCTAAAGCTCTTGTTTCATGTGCTCATCTGTAAGATTATGGCAAGTATTACTGTATTTGATAAAATAAAAAAAAAATTGGTCCTATTTTCTTGCAAAGTTTACTATAAACCTGCCTATGAGCCGCTGTGTGGCAGTATTGATCCAAAACATGGGGATTGCGCATGCGTAGTTTATCAACATGGCGGCCTTCAGCACAGCATTAACACGGATATCACGGAAAGGTAAATTGTAAACTTCATAACTAAGTGACCGGTAAATGTCCGTTGTGACACCGATATTCTTTCGATGGCAGATATTTACGCCTGTTAAATTAGTAAATACGTGTTTGCATCGGTAGTTAAACAACTTAAGATTTAAGGAAGTCCTGCGTTTTTTCAGGTGTACATTTTGCCCCTGTACGGTCCTTGCTGACGCACAGGGCCCAGTGTTCCGGGTTACCAGCAGCTCACAGGAGGCCTCAGTATGTGCCTCCAGCCTCCTGCATGTGCACCTCCTCCAGACCTGTGCAGCACAACTGCCCTCCAAAACCGGACCCAAAAGTCACAGAGGACGAAGAGGAGGAGGGGCCCGAGTACATCCCCAGAAGAAAAGCCAAAAATCCAATGATAAAAATTGGATATGCCTGGTTAGTATTCTGTGCTTGTATTTGTTAACTGAAATATATACTGACCAGTGATGGAAGAAGTACTCAATTTTCTTCCTTGAGTAAAAGTACAGATACCGGAGCAAAAAAAAAGTTCATAAGTATGAAAGTACCCGTTAAAAAGTGTACTCAAAGAGTAGAGTCAAAGTATTTTGTGCACATTTTGAGGTCTTATAAGGCTTCAAATGTAGTGATTTTAATACAGATTTGTGATGAATGATGAACTCCAACTCCAAAAGTGCTAAACGTGCCCTGGGACTTTTCAGCAGGTGTCAAACATTGTTATTATAATAAATATTTTTCAATCCTGTCCCAAAATGGTGGAGTAGTAAAAGCAAAGTATCCACTGTAAAATTAGATACCTACAATTTTTAATTTACTATTTTTACTTCATTACATTCCACCACTGATACCAATTGTTTTTAGTGGTTAAGTTCTTTATAATTTTAACGCAATATTTGCTTTAGCTATACCAGTCCTAAATGCCTCCCAGACTAAGCCACACCTCAAAAGTGAAGGCACACAGAGAGACTGTATTAATGCACTGACTCTTAAAAGCAATACATGTTACTTACTGAGATGTTCACAGGGCCTCTGCTTTCATTTAAACTCACATTAAAAGTTCATCACTGCATTAAAATACAGTAACATACTTGCAACTTCTATGTACTACTGTGCCACTTCTAGGATGATCGGCCTCCCAACAGGAATCCTCACTTTTATTTTGGCCAAGAGACAAGTCGACAAGAACAGACTGAAGCAACTGAAGATCCGTCAGAGGATGAGTCAGTCGAATGAAGGCAAGTTTGATGGGAGCCGATACCAGCGGCACACTGGAAGTTAAAATGGACAGAGGAGGACTACATGTATAATGTAAATACTGTGCATAGTTAATAATACAATCTAAAATAAAGTATGTTGAGAAAATCCAACTTTATTAGTCTTTATATAATATATACACACATCAGCAAAAGACTTATGCCATTTTTTTTTAAAGTTACTTGTGGAAATACAATGTTGGATTAAGCCACAAATAGACCCAGTAGAACAATATTCTGAGACAAATAACTAACAATGACTATCTTACATATGGCACAAAATAATATGAAAATGCTGTATATGTTAGCATTAACAGTATCATAACAGTGCTGAAAACCATAGTAATAAAGAGCAATTACTTAATTTAAGACTTCATTGGCTTAAAACATTACCAGTTACAGTATACCATCACCCTCTGCCTCAAAATAGATATAAGATAATTATACATATCTGCTGTAGTTACTCTAATTTATAGTGCAATCTTTTATAGTGTCTGGTATAAAGTTATTAATGTGACTTGTTGATTATAAACTTAAAGCATGGAATAGTTTGGAAGCAGCCAATGTATCTCTGTACCAGTAATACTTTTATCTGTTTGAGGAGCCAATAATTTGCAGTAAGAAAAGGAAGATCTGGATTACGTCCACATAGATGGAGAGAGCAGCAAAAATATACTCATCTGGGCCAATAGAGTACTTCCTGTTGCCAATTAACAACTGTGTGTGGTAAGCCAGGAACTACAAGACAAAAGCAACAAAGACGCACTGTTAAAAATGTGTGATTTTGATGAGTGACAGGAAATTTACATACATTTAAAGGAATATGCCACCCCCAGGTCAAATTTGGGCATCTCCCCACAGTCCAGAGACTAAAATAAGTGGTGGAAAGCGTTTTCCTGCTCACCCAGCCATTGTCCGAGCCTGTCGCCACTGACCGCCGCGGTATCTGGTGCTCCTCCGCCTTAGACTGGAGTCTAACGTAGCCAGAGAAAGATTTCGGTCAAAAGGAATTAATTTGCTCGATGCGTTTCCCAATTACTTTGTGTGTAGTGCGCATTCATATCGAGTGCAAATAAATGTGCAAATCAACACGGAGAGCTTGCCTTGGTCATTTTGGGTGGGAACTATTTTCCAGTGCGTAAGAATACAGCCGTATCACGCAGCACGCTACCAGGGGAATCCCAGTTACGCACCGGGAAGGGAGTTCCCCTGTTGCACAACGTGGTGCGTGATACGGCTGTATTCTTACGCACTGGAAAATAGTTCCCACCCAAAATGACCAAGGCAAGCTCTCCGTGTTGATTTGCACATTTATTTGCACTCGATATGAATGCGCACTACACACAAAGTAATTGGGAAACGCATCGAGCAAATTAATTCCTTTTGGCCGAAATCTTTCTCTGGCGACGTTAGACTCCAGTCTAAGGCGGAGGAGCACCAGATACCGCGGCGGTCAGTGGCGACAGACTCGGACAATGGCTGGGTGAGCAGGAAAACGCTTTCCACCACTTATTTTAGTCTCTGGACTGTGGGGAGATGCCCAAATTTGACCTGGGGGTGGCATATCCCTTTAAAGGCAAATTAACGTTTTTTTACAATCTGAGCCTTCTTTCGGCAATAAAACAAGTAGTTTTACTCACCCATAGCATTTTTCTGTCAATTGGAGCAGTATCGCAGAACTTATGTTGAGCCGTTCTGTTCTAGTAATGATCCCGTATCCGTTAACATGGTGCTGTATCATTTGCTTGGGGCATTACTTTGCGGTGTCCAAATAACACAAACTTTAGCACTTTTCAAATCATAGAAGCCCGATGTCTTAATGAAAGATTTCGTTTGAAGCAAAAGTGGCCTGTAATCCGAGATTTAGCCATAGTTTCGAGTAGATGAGGACGCCAGTGCGCATGCGCGGACTGCTCTCGGGACCCAAACATGAAACGCAAAGCTGAAAACTATGGATAAATCTCGGATTACAGGCCACTTTTGCTTCAAACGAAATCTTTCATTAAGACATCGGGCTTCTATGATTTGAAAAGTGCTAAAGTTTGTGTTATTTGGAGACCGCAAAGTAATGCCCCGAATACAAATGCTAACGGATACGCTACAACATAACTTTCTTCAAACAGCTCCAAATGACACGAACGTGATATGGGTGAGTCAAACGACTTGTTTTATTACCAAAAGAAGGCTCAGATTGTAAAATAACGTTACTTTTCCTTTAAATACACATACCATAGTAAAGACTATGGCTCCCATGGCGGCATAGACCATATGTAGCCAATAGATCTGATAAAAGGAAAAAAAACATAAGTAGAGATTTTAGCTCAACCTTAAAAAACACAAATAGAAATTGTATCCACTTACATATCTGAATGACAGCACGATGATGGTGATTATGCCAGTCACAAACATTACAATCCCGAGGACACAGAACAAGCCCTGGCATTTTGTGAAGTCAACCTTAAGGTGAAACCAGATTTGCTTTGTAAACATTCACATGACCAACTTGGAGCAGTTTGATAAAGATCAAATATTCAAGCCTTTTTTACCTTGGTCTGGAAACAGAAGACTGTGACAGCGATGCAGACCACAGCGGTGATGCCTACAGCCAGAAACACAGCTTTTGTGCTATAGAAACTAAAGAACACAAGCAGAGGAATTATTAAAATGTCTTTTAATGGTTGAAACTCAACTGTTAACTTTTACCTAGATATGGTTCCTGTCATGTAGGACAAGGCCAAAGTCTGAAATTAAGAAAAAAGGAGCTTGGTGAAAACTCAAACCATTTTAATAGACTGGAGACCTTGTCTGATGTATGAAAATCATGACTAAGGGACAATCTTAATAACTTTCTTAAAGAAGTGTTAACCAATGAAAATCTGTGACAGGAGGTCTTTCAAATTTCTTAATGGATAGTGTTTGATATTGTCCATACAATTAAGCTGGATAAGGACACTCACAAAGACAAGCAGAAGAATCATGTTCCATGGATGTTTCCTCCTAAAACAGTCAGATTCAGTCTCATTATTGAGTGTTTAATGTTTAGTAATGATCATTATGCTACAGCTTACCTGGGCCCTGTGCAGCACACCAGCACCAGGTGGGTGATGAAGTACACGGCACTGATGAGCAGAGGCACATCAATTCATACGAACTCAGTGCATTTGATTTGAATTATGATACAAGAGTAATTCTTACTATGATGCCCAGTAGAGTGCTTGGTTTTCTTGAACAAAGGTCTTGACCGGCTCACTAAAAAAAATAAAATAAATAATAATAATAATAAAATAAAAAAAACAAGTCAAACACTAGCACTGATACACTTCACTATTCAGTAGTTATTCTACAGACACTCACACAAATGTGAAAACGGCCACAATGGAAGCTGTGAGTGTAAGTTGAGCAGCCAGAATCATGTAGACCTGCAAACAAATACAACAGGTTCATAATCATTATTAAAATGAAACAAAGTAGTAGTGATACCTAAAAATAAAGGGTACTCAGACAAAACACAATCTGAACTGTTGTTTAGACATTTACTATGTCAAACTCAGTAGCCGATAGTTTTGTTTTTGCAAGATAAAAGATAACAATTTAGTATACAGTGAACCCTCGTTTATCGCGGGGGTTAGGTTCCAGAAATAGCCCGCAATAAGTGAAATCCGCGAAGTAGGACAATTTTATATTTTACAATTATTCTACATGTTTTAAGGCTGAAAACGCTTCACCAGACACATTATACACCTCTCTGAGACTGGTATTAACATTTTCTCTTGTTTAAACACTCAAACTTTTGTAGATTTTCATTAAAATATATTAATGGGGGGGGAGGGGGCACGTGACACGCGGACACGTGCGCGCGGACACGTGCGCCACGTGCGCGCGGACACGTGTGTTTGTTTTGGTACCACATATCCATGCCATGTGCGAAAGTCGAGTGGAAAGCGACCTGGATATCATTTTGGGCAAGACTCAAGCCAATGCTAACAGTGCCAAACCGCTAACAGACGCCTCTGAGCACCACAAGACCAGGTAAGACTAACCTGCGCTCACAAGAGTTGGTTGCATTTCACCCCGGCTCCAAAATCAGACCGCTATCAATGCGTCGCCAATACTCCACAGCTCTCTAGGACAGGGTCGGGTTCGTCCTCTCGTCCTCTCACAGGGAAGAGCCACTGTCTCCTCTGTGCGCGCGAGTGTCCTCCGCCCGCTGCGGCTCCCCCGGACGCCGCGCGGCCAGGCGCCAGGCCCGTCCATGTTGATTCTTGGCTCTTCCATGGTCCGGCTCACACTCTCTTCCATGGCTCGTGCAAGTAAACAAAGGCCACACCTCCTGTCACCCAGGCGCTCTCGTGAAGGACATCTGAGACTCTGTCCCTACCATCCCTGGTCTAGACCTGGTTTAGTCCTGGTTTAGACCTGCTTTAGACCTGGTTTAGTCCTGGTCTAGTCTCTTAGCTAATCAGGGCGCAGGACAGAATGTTACACTGTAAAAAAAAGTTACACTATAAAAAAAATTGAAAAAAAAAAAAAAAAAAAATTGGAAAAAAAAATCCGCGAAACAGCGAGGCCGCGAAGAGTGAACCGCGATACAGCGAGGGTTCACTGTGGTCCCTCGTTTATCGCGGGGGTTATGTTCCAGAAATAACCTGCAATAAGTGAAATCCGCCAAGTAGGACTTTATATTTTACAATTATTATACATGTTTTAAGGCTGTAAACGCCTCACCACACACATTATACACTTTTCTCAGACTGGTATTAACATTTTCTCACATTTCTCTCTTGTTTGAACACTCAAACTTTTGTAGATTTTCAACAAAATGTATTAATAGTGAAGCGTGGGGGGTGCGCGCGGACATGTGCACCCGCTGATCGTGGTCAAATCCGTGAGCAACATGACCGGCGTCCCACCCGGGGCTGCGAGACCGAGGCAGTGTCCGGACCATGCCTCCCTCGCGTCCAGCGACGCAGTCTGAGCCATGAAGCGAAAACGCACAAGAGCTGCACAAAACAAGGCAATGCGGTGGTTTAATCCTGATTTAGACCTGGTCTAGTCCTGGTTTAGTCCAGGTTTAGACCTGGTCTAGTCCTGGTCTAGTCCTGGTTTAGACCTGGTTTAGTCCACGTTTAGTCCTGGTCTAGTCCAGCGATGCAATCCAAGCCAAGAAAGCGAAAACGCACAAGAGCTGCAGGAAACAAGGCAAAGAGCCGCATGCGGTGGTTTAATCCTGATTTAGACCTGGTCTAGTCCTGGTTTAGTCCACGTTTAGTCCTGGTCTAGTTCCGGTCTAGTCTCGCGCGGACACGTGCACCCGCTGATGGTTGTCAAATCCATAGAGCAACATGACCGGCGTCCCACCCGGGGCTCCGAGCACGAGACTTTTTATTTTTTACATTTATGTTATGTATTTTAACATTGTTAAATTAAGATGCGTGTTTGTTAAATTAAAGACATAATTACGATTCTTTACCTTCCTGATGAAGGCATGTCGAAGGCTCACAGTGTCCCATGCACCACCACTTGCTGCAAAGCCATCAGCTGGACCAATAAAATGATATTAGTTAATAATAAAAGTAACATCAAGCCGCAACATCAACATGTAAAAATTATGTTTTCAGTATACCCTGAAGTTTGTCTATGAGAACTTACCATTACCAGACTCTAATACATCTGCAGGGATGGTGGGTGGCATCACAGGAGGCATGGGAGGAGGTCCACCAGCATGAGGCTGTCCTGGGTAAGGGCCCGGTGGGTACCCCCCAGGCCCTGGGTACATGTGAGCGTTGTAGCCGGGGGGGTAAGGTGCATTGGGCTGAGGACCACCATAAGATGGGAAGCCATAGGGTGGGGGTGGAGGGTAATTTCCACCTTGAGGATACAGTGGTTTGTTTGGGTCATCATATCCTGGAGGATAGTCTGAGGACATGACCTGTGAAGAGGGAAGTAAAAGCCCAAGTGTTTAATTTTTTTCTAAAATATTTTGTTCAATGAAATATTTAATTATAAAGGAATGTACAATTTAAAAAAATACAATATTTTCAAAGTAAAAGGTCAACTTCCACCTTCACCATAATACCAAACATCATCTGACATGAATCAGGACAGTTTTGTTTAGTAGCTCTGTGTAATCACTGAAAGTTTAGGGAGAGGTGCTGTAGCACAACAGCTTGAGCTGGCTCCACCTTGTCATGCCATTACATCACAATGAGAACTCCCAGTAACACGGCAGTGAGCTTTATGGAAAAAATCTGCCTCAGATTGTGGGACAGTTCGTGAAGTATCAGTTTTACAAAACCATGGTCACAAGGCTGCTCTTTAGTCACTGTCATGTGATTTGTTGTGACTAGTGTAGTAATGGAAAGTTTTTCAATTGTCTCCAGAAAAGTCAGCCGGTTGAAAAATACCACAGAAACCAGTTAAAGTGGTTTGTAACCAGTCAAAATAAGCCCTGGATAATCTGACTGACTATGGCTTTACCAATTCAATTTAGGGAATTACATAGTGACCAAATATAATGGAGAAAAAAACAAAACTGCTGACTTATATATCAGTACTTTAACTAGAAGACTATTTAAAACGTGTCTTACTTTGAGGAAAGAGCTACTTCAGAACATTTCTGGGCTAACTAACTACCCACCTCAACTGAAAACCCTGTCCAACGTCCACTCTATGGACAAAAAAGACTATTCAGGTGTGTCCTTCACACGTCAGCAGCACGTGAACAAGTCAAACATTATTCAACATTTAAACTTCAGAAAATATCAATCTAGTGCGCTAATTCCGTTTCCTTAAAGGTGTTAGAAAATTGTACGATAAACATAGCTTCACTTAGCTTACCGTAAAACGTGTGCTGCTCAACTGCCGCGCGAAGTGTTTTAAATCCTATTAAGAGTGAGTAAATAAATGTTTTCCTTGTGTTAGAGTAGTTTTTGTGTGGTTTGCGCGTGTCTAACTCTTGTATTAGGCAGAGCAGCGAGATGTGAGCGCAGTAAAGAGCTTTTCCTGGAACAGGAACAACAGCAGGGTGGAGTACTCTGGAATCCACCAGCACCACCAGCAGCTGCAGCTGTGTCTGCGCAGTGTGAATGTGAATGAAGGCGGTGTTTCGTCAACATCTCAGGCCTTACTGCAGGTTAACAGTGACGCTGACTCAAAGATCACAGATCAAAGTCAGCTTTATTGTCAATTCTGCCATATGTGTTCAACATACAGCGAATCGATACAATATAAAGACAAAACACAACCAGTGTTGGGTAAGTTACTTTATAAATGTAATCCGTTACAGTTACAAGTTACCTTGATTAAAATGTAATTGTACTGTAACTTTTTGGATTACTTTTACAAAGTAATGTAACTGATTACTTTTGGATTACTTTTGGATTACTTAAGTTTAAATGAGCATTAAACCCATGTTCAACATTTTATTTGTGAGAACTGACAGTGTGAACCTTAAAAGAGTACTAAACTGGGAGGGAATTGCTGACAGGCAATCACAGGAGGTCCACAAGAAGAGATGCCTGCACCAGACTTGTAAGATTTTCAATCAATCAAACAATCAATCAAACATTTATAAGGCGCTTTTCATACAAAATTGTAGCACAAAGCGCCTTACAGTGGTCAAGGATTAGAAGATTGACCTTTATTGATCTCGCACAGGAGAAGTTGTTTCTATATTTGACCCGGGGACCATCCCCATGATTTGTTTTGTTATTTATGCTTTGGTCAGGCCCTAAGCTGGAGGATTTTACCTATGGCGCATGTTTAGGTTTCACACAGTTTCCCAATGTCAAGTGTTCTAGCCACTGACTGCCAGCTAACTGCATTACGGTACTTCATACATTTACAATGACACCCTTGCTTGTAAAATTACACAATCACTGTTTTAGACCAGCAATGCTGTCAGGTTTCACACATTGGATTGGACACGGGTCTCTTGATATCAGGCAAAGACTTTACCACTAGATCACATTTTAGACTCAGATGCCGTCGGTCTGTCGTCGAGACGGCGCACACTCGCTCTGTCCTTAGTGCACTACGTTTCTCACATGGCCGCCTGCGAAATTGAACAGGTCCCGCCTCAGCTCAATGAGCTGGGTGGTCTGCTCCTTGTTCCCTAAAGACAAAAATATTATACTATTGCGACTAGTAATACTTGGAATTGGGACATGGCCAATGTTCCCCCTAATTTTTAATGTTTCTGAGCAAACACACTAACTCCACATCCGAAATGCACCCCCCGCGCGGCTCGCACTTTGCAGATATAAAAAAAAATGCCCCGCGGCTGAATAAAAAGCTCTTTCATCCCTGATTTACAGTGCGCTGCACAAGTTTTCTTGTGCGCTGAGAATGTGCGAACAGTGCGCAGCTTAGAGTAAACGCTGGACATGGCGACACTGTAGAATATCCAGCATTACAACAGCAAAGGAAATATAGAAGTGTAAGGGGAAAAGCATGTGAACGGTAATACAGGTGCCGTGATCTATGCCGTTACGGCTACCGTCACACATGTTTAGTGTAGTTTATGAAGAGTTTCATGTAGCATAGTTGTAGGTGAGGAGAACCAGTACGTATATTTTATAGTGACGTCGCAACTCTCACTTGTGGATGTCGCTGGCGAGTCGGTCTTTGTAGTCCCGCGCTGTGCATGCGGGGGCTTTTAAGTGTGCGGAGCGTGCATGTTTGCACGCTTGGTCCACGCCCCGATTTCCATGGAAACGACGGCGCCGTTCAGAGCTCGTCTTGACGGTGCAGGGGGAAAAAAACGAATGGAACGGCCCTTGTCGCGCCGGATATGTCGCATATCCCGTTCCAAGGACGCTAACAAGCGTGCCGTCGGTGAATTGGGAAACGGCCTACGACTCGACTGTCGTCATTACGTAATGGATGCCGACGAAAAGCCAAAACCATGGCCGTTTCCCAATTCAGCGACGGCACGCTTGTGAGTGTGCCGTCGGTCTGTCGTCGAGACGGCGCATACTCGCTCTGTCCTTAGTGCACTACGTTTCTCACATGGCCGTCTGCGAAATTGAACAGGTCCCGCCTCAGCTCAATGAGCCGGGTGGTCTGCTCCTTGTTCCCTAAAGACAAAAATATTATACTATTGCGACTAGTAATACTTGGAATTGGGACATGGCCAATGTTCCCCCTAATTTTTAATGTGTCTGAGCAAACACACTAACTCCACATCCGAAATGACCCCCCCCCCCCCGCGCGGCTCGCACTTTGCAGATATAAAAAAAATGCCCCCGCGGCTGAATAAAAAGCTCTTTCATCCCTGATTTACAGTGCGCTGCACAAGTTTTCTTGTGCGCTGAGAATGTGCGAACAGTGCGCAGCTTAGAGTAAACGCTGGACATGGCGACACTGTAGAATATCCAGCATTACAACAGCAAAGGAAATATAAGTGTGAGGGGAAAAGCATGTGAACGGTAATACAGGTGCCGTGAACTATGCCGTTACGACCACCGTCACACATGTTTAGCGTAGTTTATGAAGAGTTTCATGTAGCATAGTTGTAGGTGAGGTGAACCAGTACGTACATTTTATAGTGACGTCGCAACTCTCACTTGTGGATGTCGCTGGCGAGTCGGTCTTTGTAGTCCCGCGCTGTGTATGCTGGGGCTTTTAAGTGTGCGGAGCGTGCATGTTTGCACACTTGGTCCACGCCCCGATTTCCATGGAAACGACGGCGCCGTTCAGAGCTCGTCTTGACGGTGCAGGTGGAAAAAAACGAATGGAACGGCCCTTGTCGCGCCGGATATGACGCACATCCCGTTCCAAGGACGCTAACAAGCGTGCCGTCGGGGAATTGGGAAACGGCCCATACCGCAGAAACGATGAGCAGTTTGCCCTAAATGCACAAATTTACTAACTTTTGACTGCCTTAGTTCTGGGCCTCCCTCCAACCAATCAGAACTGGCCTGAAGCGTTTGGTTTCCGACTGGGTGGCATTGGGCCAAGTTACATCTTATCAGTGGTGGAGGGTAGCAGTGCTTACCTTAAGAGCTGTAGACTGCACGGTGAGGATACGGGAGCTCTACCGAGAGGAGTTTACGACACTACGGTGCGGAGGGGAAACACGGGAGCGCGGCAGGCAGGAGGGACCAGCCGACACCGCTCGCAGAAATGGCGGAACACCACGCTACAGCACGGTGAGGATACGGGAGCTCTACCGAGAGGAGTTTACGACACTACGGTGCGGAGGGGAAACACGGGAGCGCGGCAGGCAGTAGGAACCAGCCGACACCGCTCGCAGAAATGGCGGAACACCACGCAGCAGCACAAATTGTAATCCTGTTAAGTAATCCCCATTCTCAATGAATGTACCTGTAATCTGATTACATCGTTTTTTTCTTGTACTGTAACGGATTACAGTTACTTTTATTTTGTATCCTTTTACCGTAACGCCGTTACATGTAATCCGTTACTCCCCAACACTGAACACAACAAAAACTAAGACAAAAATCTAAATCTATATCTTTAAGATCTAAAATCTGAAAGCAGTGCAACATAATAAATAAATACCTATTTACAGATGTCCAAAAATTTGCAGTGTGCATCAAAAATGTGCAATTGAAGATACAGCAGTGGAATGGTAATGTGCAATAGAATGTGCATTGAAGTTAAGATAAAAATAACTGCAACAGTAGTAATTCCAGTGCAATAACAGTAGTAAACAACAGTACAACAGTAGTAAAATTCCAGTAGTAAATGTGCAACAGTGCAACAGTAGTCCTTAGCAGCAGTTTTTTTTTTAAAGTGTCTAGAGTGATACAGTGGTACCTCACCTTACGAAATTAATTCGTTCCAGAAGTGGTTTCGTAACGTGAATCTTTCGTAAGTTGAGTCGCTATTTCAATGGAAAAAGCCTGATTCGTTCCAAGGCCCCGTTCCAAGTTTTTTTTTTTATAGTGTAACTTTTTTTTTATAGTGTAACACTGTGTTCTGCATCCTGATTGGCTAAGAGACTGTAGACCTTTGCCGATTGATAGATGGGGGACGCGGGGGACGGGGACTAGACCAGGACTAGACCAGGACCAGACCAGGACTAAACGTGGACTAAACCAGGACTGGACACCAGGATTAAACCACCGCGTGCGGGTCTATTTCCTGGTTTGGTGCTAGCTCTGCCGGTGTACCTCACGGCTGAGGCGAGCAGCAAGGAGGGAAAGGAGGGGAGGAGATGTGCCTTCCATCGGGACCGCGCGCAGTCCGAGCGCATGAATGAACGCAGGTAAGAGGCGCGGTGGTTTAATCCTGGTTTGGATCTGGTTTAGACCTGCTTGTAGCTTTGTGCTACAATTGTGTATGAAAAGCGCTTTATGAATATTGTTTGATTTGATTTGATTTGGTCTAGAGGAGGCACGGTTTGAGAACGGGTCTCGTGAGTACAGCGGGTCATGCTGCGCTATCACACACGTGTCGGCGCGCAGTCTTATCCGCCCTCCCCCTTCCCCCCACACTTCACTGTTAATACATTTTGTTGAAAATCTATGAAAGTTTGAGTGTTTAAACGAGAGACAAATGTGAGAAAAGTTTAAATCCAGTCTGAGAAAAAGCGTATAATGTGTGTGTGGCTGAGCGCATTATTTGAATTTTTGAGATTTTGCGTTTCGTAACTTGAATTTTATCGTATCTAGAGACCTAGAGAAATTTAACGTGAAGGCGTTTAGTAACTTGGATTTTTCGTATGTAGGGTCTTTCGTAAGGTGAGGTACCACTGTATGTCTTTTATGGAATACAGGTTATGCCAGTATGGGGGGGACTCCGGTACCTTCTCCCCAAAGGCAGGAGGCTGAAGAGGCTGTGTGAGGGGTGGCTCGGCTCACCCACAATGCTGGACGCACTGCGGGTGAGGCGGGTGTTAAAAATGCCCAGGAGGAAGGGGAGAGAGACACCAGCGATGCTGCAGGGCTTTCCTGTTCTGTTCAGTGCAGCTCCCGTACCACACAGTGATGCAGCTGGTCAGAACGCTCTCAATCGTGCCTCTGTAGAAGGTGGTCATGATGGGTGGGGGGGCTCCAGCTCTCCTCAGTTTGCAGGGGAAATAGAGGTGCTTCTGAGCCCTCTTTGCCAGTGATGCAGTGTTCCCCGCTCGCAGGACCCGAGCACTAGGAATTGCAATCGCGCAACGTAGACGTCCAATGAGAGCATCCCCTCGTCTATCCCGTCTATCCTTCCCGGCCAATCGCGGCTCGGCTAGACGATCGTCTAGCGTTCTGAGCTGGGCGGGGCCCCCCGTGCCGGGACCTGCAAAATGATAAACCTCTCAGATAGCGTTTACCACAGAGAGGAGAGGACAAGAGGAGCGACTGATTCCACTGTTTAAGGTAAGAAGCGTATTTTTGGATAGCGTGATAATTTAAAACGGACCGCTTTGTGACACAAAAGCTACTTTGTTTTTTACGTAGAGGGATAGGAGAGCTCACAGACGTAAATACGATAGACAGTTGTCGCTCGCCATTGGCCTACTGGAGTCTAAGGTTATGTACTGGAGACCTGTGGATTGGTCTGGGAGTAATAATACAGCTTATGATATAGTATTATAGTTATAATAGTCATAATATACACTGCTCAAAAAAATAAAGGGAACACTAAAGTAACACATTGTAGATCTGACTGAATGAAATATTTTTTATTAAATACTTTGTTCTTTCCATAGTTGAACGTGCTGACAACAAAATCACACAACAATTATCAATGAAAATCAAATGTATCAACCCATGGAGGTCTGGATTTGGAGTTATACTCAAAATTAAAGTGGAAAAAAACACTACAGGCTGATCCAACTTTGATGTAATGTCCTTTAAACAAGTCAAATTGAGGCTCAGTAGTGTGTGTGGCCTCCGCATGCCTGTATGACCTCCCTACAATGCCTGGGCATGCTCCTGATGTGGCGGCGGATGTTCTCCTGAGGGATCTCCTCCCAGACCTGGACTAAAGCATCTGCCAACTCCTGGACAGTCTGTGGTGCAACTTGGCGTTGGTGGATGGAGCGAGACATGATGTCCCAGATGTGCTCAATTGGATTCAGGTCTGGGGAACGGGCGGGCCAGTCCATAACATCAGTGCCTTCGTGTTGCAGGAACTGCTGACACACTCCAGCCACATGAGGTCTAGCATTGTCTTGCATTAGGAGGAACCCAGGGCCAACTGCACCAGCATATGGTCTCACAAGGGGTCTGAGGATCTCATCTCGGTACCTAATGGCAGTCAGGATACCTCTGGCGAGCACATGGAGAGCTGTCCTGCCCTCCAAAGAAATGCAGGTCCTCACTGATGTGCACCCCCAGGAATTTGGTGCTGCTCACCCTCTCTACAGCAGCACCGTTGATGGACAGTGGGGGGTGCTGGGTGGGGCCTCTCCGGAAGTCAATAACAATCTCCTTGGTCTTTTCAACATTAAGGAGATTGTTATCGCTGCACCACTTGGTCAGAAGGCTCACCTCACTCCAGTAGTTAGATTAGATTAAGATTAAGCCTTTATTGGTCTCACACAATGACACGCAGTGACACACGGGAGAAATTTTACTTCTGCATTTTAGTTTGTCTCATCGTTATTAGAGATGAGACCCACCACAGTCATATCATACGCAAACTTCACAATGTGATTGGTGCTGAAAGCTGGTGTGCAGTCGTGGATCAGCAGCGTGAAGAGCATCGGACTGAGCACACATCCCTGGGGGGCTCCTGTGCTCAGTTTAATGCAGCTTGAGGTGTTTCTGCCGACCCGCACTGCCTGTGGCCTCTCACTCAGGAAGTCCAGCAGCCAATTACACAGTGAGGTCTGAAGCCCCAGGTGGTCCAGTTTAGTGATGAGCTGCTGTGGGATTATGGTGTTGAATGCTGAACTGAAATCTATGAACAGCATTCTCACATATGAGTCCTTATTGTCCAGGTGTGTGAGGGCTGGGTGAAGAGCAGAGCAGATTGCATCCTCGGTAGAGCGGTTGGCCCGGTATGCAAACTGGAATTGGTCCAGGGTGGGGGTGGGGGATGGATTTAATGTGTGCCATGACTAGCTGTTCAAAGCACTTCATTATGATGGGGGTCAGTGCAACAGGGTGATAGTCATTGAAAGTGGCTGGAGTGGGCTTCTTTGGCACAGGAACGATGGTGGTGGTTTTGAAGCAGGAGGGAACGACAGCCTGGCTCAGAGAAGCATTACACGACGAGGGATGTTGTCCGGGCCTGCAGCCTTGTGGGTGTTAATCCTGGAGAGTGTTCTCTTTACGCTGGCTGCAGACACACACAGGGGCTGGTCGTGTGGAGGCGGTGGAGTTTTCTGGGATCGGGTGTCGTTTCGTGCCTCAAACCGTGCCAAGAAGCTGTTGAGGTCGTTGAGCAGGGTGATGTTGCTGTCACAGGTCTGTGGCGAGGGTTTGTAGTTCTGGATGTTCTGGATGCCCTGCCACAGACTCCATGTGTCCCTGGTCTCTAAAGTGTCCGGTTATTTTCTGTGTGTAATTGTGTTTTGCTTCCCTGATGCCACGGGACAGGTTGGTTCTTGCTGCCTTCAGATGTGCGACATCTCTGTCGGGAGGGACTGATGGACATTGGAAAGGGGAATTGTTGGACTCATGTTTGTTTGCTTTTGCCGGGTTGTCTTTGCGTGTTTTTTGTGGTGAATATTGTAGCGGTATTTGTTTGTACGCCCCTGCGAAATGGACCAATCAGACACTCCCCAGGGCGTACCTTAATCAGGACAGACTTTGAAAAATTGGCTGCACCTGTGCTGGACGAGCTGATCACCGGTGAACGTGGGGACCGAAGAGCAGCAGCTCCCGAGACCAGAGACTCCGTGGCCGTGCGGAGTGGAGATGATACGCCCATACGACAGCTAAGTGAAGGGACGCATCCCGATTGTGTGCTGTGGCGCGTGGTGCTTTTGTTGGGTACGTGCGGCTACCGACGCCTCTGTGTTTCCTGCAGCTCCACTGACAGACGCGGCGCCGGCATTCCCGTGACGTCAGAGGGACCGAGGGACGACAGCTCCAGGGGAGAGGAGGCCGCGCATCGCGGAGATTTCTGATACGCCTTGGACTCAGCTAAGTGAAGGGACGAACCATCACTGTGTGTTGTGGCGTGTTTTTAAGAGTGTGTTTGTGTGCCGACCACCGACTGCTCTGATGTGCTCCCTGTAGCTCCGCTGGGCAGAGACGGCGTCGGGAACTCCGTGAAGTTGGCCCCCCTCCATCCAACGTGCAGAGACTGGAATAGCAGAGGACCTGGAGATCGCGGAACAGTGTCTACTAAAGGCTACTGGATTCTACATCTGCTGCTGGTGACATTGCCCCTCTTGCCCTACCAAACAGTCTTCCCCCTGATTTTATTAGTCCTCCGTTTTAAGTTGACTTTTAAATAATTTTTCTATGGACCTTTTAAACCCTTTTAGTAGTAAATAAACCTTTTAACTTTGGAACTGTGTTTGTGTTGTGTGGCCCGGGCTCTGAACAAATTTATATTTTAAACACTAGCTTGTAACTGTGACATAATTTTGGCGTTGCTGGCAGGGTTCCCTTTCCATACAACACAAACATGGAGGATAATGCAGGAAATGCCCATATAGACAACCCTGCTATTGTTAATACAATGGTTATGCCATGGTTTATGGGGGTGCCCTGGGTGCCAAAATTTTCAGGGGAAGATGATAAAGTTAAATTTGGAGACTGGCTGTGGCAAATGGAGGCCATGTTGAGAGCACAGGGTCTCGGCGAACAACAAAAAGCAGATTTTGTCACTGGTGCACTAGAGGGCAGTGCACGCAGGGAAATTTTATTGCTTGATTCTAATTTGAGAGCTACTGCTACACAAATTTTAAACCATTTGAAAAATTTCTATGGGAAACAAACTTCTTTAGCTCAACTACGAGTACAGTTTTTTAAGTGCCAGCAGCAGGAGGGAGAGACGGTAGGGGCATTCATTTTGCGTCTCCGTGAGCTTTTTAGTAGATGGAAGACTGAAGAACCTGGTGGCAGTGCACAGGATGAAACCACTGCCCGTGACCAACTGATCCTAGGTTTGAGGGCGGGACCTACCCAACAAGAACTACAGAAAATGGTGCGCCGTGACCCCACCCTCACCTTCGCTAAAACTTGTGAGGAAGCCCGCGCGCTTGAGGAAGACCACGTTTCCACAGAACAAGCCTGGACATCAAGGGTAAATGCACCTCTCACACCAAGAAATAAATCCAATGACTTGCAGGACTGGAAGGAAAAATTTAAAGCAGAAATCCGCCAGGATATGCAGGAACAGCTTTCAATTTTAAGCAGAACTTTAGTAGATGAACTCAAACAGCAGTTTCATCCAAACCAAGCTTCTGCCCAGCAAAACGACAGATCCAGAAGAAGAGCCCCCTCTGGTTCTAGCCGCCCAACAGACTTTCAGTGGGATGATCAGGGGAGACCCATATGCAAATTGTGTAAACAAGTAGGTCATATTTTAAGATATTGTCCCACCAAACACAACTCTCCGAATACGTTAAAACTACAACCCCCAGTAACTGTTGGGCAGGTCGCTGGGGAAAACGTAACAGAAATGTTAAAGGAAAAAATGATTGGCTCATGCCCAGGGGTGGAGGTTATTGCTGCAGGTGTTAAAATTCCTTGTATTTTAGATACTGGTTCCCAAGTGACGTTGTTCTCAGAGACATTTTTCCATAAATGGTTTCACAATGTCCCCGTACAGAGTCCTGGAGGACTGCAATGGTTGACTCTTAAGGCTGCAAATGGACTACAAATCCCATATGTGGGGTATGTTGTACTGGATTTTGAAGTGGCCGGGGTTAAGGTGTGTGAAAAAGGGGCCATTATAGTAAAAGACTCTTGCCTTGGTGCAGACAAGGCCATCCTGGGAATGAATGTTATATTTAGTTGTTGGGAGTCTCTGTTTCAAGGAAACCACCCTGGAGCCACTGCTTTTAGAGTCACTGTGACTCCCTCAGCATATAATCATTGGGAGCGAGCGTTTGCAGTGTGCAATAGTGTGTCCCAGCACAGACAAACTGATGGGAAGATTGGAGTAGCTCGCTTGCCAAGAAACATCACAGTGGAGGTTCCAGCTCAAAGTGAAATGGTAGTGTGGACAAACGTCCAGGGAGCAGCAGCGACACCTCCCCATGGAGATATTCTGGTGGAAGGAGAAATGGGAGTGGCAGAGTGGCAGGTAGCGCGGACACTTTGCAGCTTTAAAGGGGGTAAGATACCGGTTAGAGTTCGAAACCTAAATCCCTACCCTGTCACCATTCCCCCAAGGCAGGCACTTGCCTCTGTTTTTCTGCTTTCAGCTGATCAGATCTCCACTGAACAAGACCTTGTGCTGACTGCTGCCGGTGTAGACACCGTGGAAGTGGACATTAGAACTACATGTGCCTCTCCACCTTCAGACCACCCAGTTTACACTCTACGTGGAGAAGACCTCAGCCCGGAACAACAGCGCAAGATGGATGAACTGCTGCGGCACTGGAGCTCTGTTTTTGCAGCATGTGAGGATGACTTTGGCTGTACCAGTGCAGTCCTGCATCAAATCCCCACAGGAACAGCACCACCAAGCAGAGAAAGGTACCGCCCTGTTCCTCCATCACTTTATCCTGAGCTACGTACTTTACTCCAAAGTATGCTGAAGCAAGGTGTTGTCAGGGAGAGCTCCAGTCCATGGGCTGCTCCTATTGTCCTGGTGAAGAAAAAAAATGGGTCATGGCGTTTCTGTGTGGATTACAGAAAATTGAATGCTTTAACCCATAAGGATGCATTCCCTTTGCCTAGGATCGAGGAGTCCCTCACTTGTCTAAAACAAGCCTGCTGGTACTCCACACTTGATCTTGCCAGTGGCTATTGGCAGGTAGAGATGGACCCCAAAGACAGGGAGAAAACTGCCTTTACAACTCCATTAGGCTTGTACGAATTTGAAAGAATGCCATTTGGCCTCTGTAATGCACCAGCCACTTTTCAGCGGCTCATGCATAGATGTTTAGGCGGCTTGATAAATGAGTCACTTTTAATATACCTTGATGATGTCATTGTGTTCTCCCCTGACTTTGACTCTCATTTGTCTCATTTAGATCAGGTTTTTCAACGACTGTCCAAACACGGGCTAAAACTCCAACCACATAAATGCCACTTCTTTCAACGAAAAGTGAAATACCTGGGCCATGTCGTCAGCCAGGAGGGAGTATCAACTGACTCGGACAAAACCACAGTGGTCCAACAGTGGAAGCCCCCACAGACTGTTAAAGAGGTTAGATCCTTTTTGGGTTTTGTGGGCTACTATAGACGTTTCATCCCTGCCTTTGCCAAAATAGCTGCTCCACTGCACGCCCTGTTGAGGGGAACTGCCGCACTAAGAAAAAAAGATCATAATGTAACTTGGACTACAGAGTGCCAAGCGGCGTTCGAAAAACTAAAAGCTGCTTTGCTAAGTGCGCCCGTGCTTGCGTATGCTGATTTTTCTAAACCTTTTCATCTTTACACAGATGCCAGTCTGGAAGGGCTTGGTGCAGTTTTAGCTCAGGTCCAGGAGGGGCGTGAGAGGGTCATCGCTTATGCCAGCAGGAGTCTGCATCCCACCGAAAAAAATGACCAAAACTACAGTTCATTTAAACTAGAACTTCTGGCATTAAAGTGGGCAATAACAGATAAATTCAAAGACTACCTGATGGGAGCCACATTTACAGCATACACAGACAACAACCCCCTAGTCCACTTAGACACAGCCCAGTTGGGTGCAGTTGAGCAAAGGTGGGTGGCAAAACTGTCAAATTATCAATTCACAATCAAATATAGACCCGGTACAGCAAACAAAAACGCAGACATATTGTCCAGACTTCCGCAGAACTGTAGACCGAGCACTGTTGCCTCCCATAATGTGACTACTGACTTGGATGATATCACAGAATGGCGCGACAACCAGCAGAGGGACGACTCACTTAAACTTGTTGCCCTGTGGCTCCAGCAAGACACAAAACCTTTGAAAGAGGTGACACTTGCAGCGCCACAGTTGGCCCGAAGCCTTCTCAGACACTGGGATAGACTTCAGTTAAACCAGGGCCTTCTGCAGCGTGCCATCAAAGATCCTTTAACTGGTGACATTTTTCATCAGATTGTGGTCCCGCCTTCATGTCAGCGTGTACTGTGGGAACAATACCATTCTTCGTGTGGTCACATGGGAGCAAATAAAATTGAGGCATCATTACGGAGATCATTCTTTTGGCCACACATGGGGGAGGATGTACGAAAGTGGACAATGCAGTGTACTTCATGCTGTGAAAATAAAGCTGGGCCAGAGGTAAGGGCACCCCTTCAGCCTATACAGTCCTCTTACCCCCTAGAAACTGTGGCAATTGATTTTCTGTATTTAGGAAATCCCCAGAGTCCATATCCATATGCATTAGTAATGACTGATCTGTTTTCAAGATTTGGATAGGCTGCGCCGACAAAGGACCAAACCGCAGTAACTACAGCCCAAGCCCTTTGGCGAAATTTGATTCAAATATGGGGTTGCCCAGAAAGAATCCTGTCCGACCGAGGTTCTGCATTTGAATCTGCGGTACTTCAACAGCTCTGCAATCTTTATGGTTGTACAAAGGTACGGACCACCCCATACCACCCACAGGGCAATGGGGCCTGTGAACGTTTTAATCAGACCCTGCTAACTTTGTTGGGCTCCCTAAGTGATGAAGAGAAGGCCAAATGGACAGATAGTGTGCCTGCCTTGCTCTTCACCTACAATAACACCACTCACAGTAGTACTGGTCTCACTCCCCATTTTGTCTTGACAGGGCGCCATGCTCGACTCCCAGTGGAGATGGCCACAGGGGCTCCAACGTCGTCACAGGCATATTCCATGAATGACTGGGTTGCTAATCACCACAGGACTCTAGTTAAAGCTTACAAACATGTAATCACTAGAACTGAAGCCCAGCAACGGAAGGATAAAGACCGTTATGACAGGAGAGCTCGGCATGTACCATTACTTCCAGGGGAAAGGGTATTGTTAAGAAACTTTCGCCGCCATGATCAGAACAAGCTCGCCCCCCGCTGGCAGCGGTCCCCTTACATTGTTGTGGGTCAACTTCATCCTGACTCTCCCGTGTATGAGATTCGACCAGAAGGACGTGCAGGGCCAATAAAGACAATGCACCGAAATAACCTCAGACCTTGCCCTGTAGAGCCTGGTGATCAGTTGGTCACCGAGCCTGCCCAGATGGCACCCTCAGATCCTCCAAACTTGACACCGCTGTTCCTACCCGTTATGCTACCTGTTACAGAGCCTCGCCCAGCACCAGAGCAAGTGGTAGAAAATGAGCCAGCACTAGGGCCCCCTCCTGAACAGGCGCCCGTGAGGCGATCCCAGCGTAGCACCTTGGGTAACCCACCATTAAGGTACAGAACTTGAGTATTCGTGTAGTCGGGACGACTACTGAGAAACTGGGGGGAGATGTCGGGAGGGACTGATGGACATTGGAAAGGGGAATTGTTGGACTCATGTTTGTTTGCTTTTGCCGGGTTGTCTTTGCGTGTTTTTTGTGGTGAATATTGTAGCGGTATTTGTTTGTACGCCCCTGCGAAATGGACCAATCAGACACTCCCCAGGGCGTACCTTAATCAGGACAGACTTTGAAAAATTGGCTGCACCTGTGCTGGACGAGCTGATCACCGGTGAACGTGGGGACCGAAGAGCAGCAGCTCCCGAGACCAGAGACTCCGTGGCCGTGCGGAGTGGAGATGATACGCCCATACGACAGCTAAGTGAAGGGACGCATCCCGATTGTGTGCTGTGGCGCGTGGTGCTTTTGTTGGGTACGTGCGGCTACCGACGCCTCTGTGTTTCCTGCAGCTCCACTGACAGACGCGGCGCCGGCATTCCCGTGACGTCAGAGGGACCGAGGGACGACAGCTCCAGGGGAGAGGAGGCCGCGCATCGCGGAGATTTCTGATACGCCTTGGACTCAGCTAAGTGAAGGGACGAACCATCACTGTGTGTTGTGGCGTGTTTTTAAGAGTGTGTTTGTGTGCCGACCACCGACTGCTCTGATGTGCTCCCTGTAGCTCCGCTGGGCAGAGACGGCGTCGGGAACTCCGTGAAGTTGGCCCCCCTCCATCCAACGTGCAGAGACTGGAATAGCAGAGGACCTGGAGATCGCGGAACAGTGTCTACTAAAGGCTACTGGATTCTACATCTGCTGCTGGTGACATTGCCCCTCTTGCCCTACCAAACAGTCTTCCCCCTGATTTTATTAGTCCTCCGTTTTAAGTTGACTTTTAAATAATTTTTCTATGGACCTTTTAAACCCTTTTAGTAGTAAATAAACCTTTTAACTTTGGAACTGTGTTTGTGTTGTGTGGCCCGGGCTCTGAACAAATTTATATTTTAAACACTAGCTTGTAACTGTGACATCTCCGGCTCTGAAGGCAGCGTTCCTGGCTCTCTCTGGTTAGCCCTGGTGATGATGGTCCTGGGGTGTGTGACATCACCAATGCATTTGGTGATGTAGGAAGTCACAGTGTCTGCGTACTCCTCAATGTCTGTGTAGTTGTTGTATGTGGCGGCCTGTTTGAACACTGCCCAGTCTGTTGTGCCGAGGCAGTGCTGTAGTGCAAACGAAGCCCCCTCTGGCCACACCTGGATCTGCTTCAGAACCGGTTTGGAGACCCTCACCCGGGGTCTGCATGCCGGTCTGAGCAGAACAGAGATGTGGTCAGAGAGGCCTATGTGGGGGAGGGGGGAAGCCTTGTATGCTCCTTTTTGTGGCGTGTAAACCATGTCCAAAGTGGACATGGGAAATCAACATGCTGATGCATTTGTGGAATGACTGAGGTCTGCATGATTGAAATCCCCGATAAAAAATCCGTCCGGGTGAGCCATCTCGGGTGAGCCGTCTGTTGTTCACTAATGCAACTCGTACAGTGCCTCGTGTAGAAGTTAATTTAGCAAGGCTCATTCAATTTTTAAATTTGTGTTTTTTTCTATACTGTATTATTTGGCCTTTATCTGCAATTTCTAACAAACGTTAGAAGTTAGCCAAGATTAAAAAAAAATAAAAAAAAATTCAAATTACTGAACATGAAATCATACATACGATTACTTTGTCCCTTTAAATGTATTTTTGTCCCAGTTTTATTTCATTAGATGACATGTACAAAACTAACCTAACCTCATGTAACAATGGAAACAGCAGGCAGACCTGATCCTATCCTTGTCATGAATGCTTCAGTTTTCTGTTCTTTGTGTAGCCAGGTGAAGAAAAAACCCGCACATTTAACTGTATATACTAAAAGGAAAGAGAATGTTTATTTTATGTATCGTTACTGGTTCACATCTACACATTGTTAGTTGTCCTATTGAAATTGAATGCACCACACAGTTCGCGTAGCCCCACGTGGGGGTGCCTAGTCTTCGTAGCCAATCGGAGATTACGCCGGTCCCGTTCAGTCTATTGCCGCGCACCCGCGGAGGCAAGTGCAAGCACGTTTTCTTCTCGTCCTTTTTGCGCCTTCAGTCAGGGAAGCGAGGGCAGCCGCGTGTTAGAACGGAGAGCAAAATAGGAGAAAACACAAGAGTTTACCTTGTAAAAACTCACTAGCAAGAGTCATAGCGCATCCACGGGAGGTTTGGAGCCGTGTGACAGAGTAGGAGAGGAACTTTTGCGTCGGCTGGCCACTTGCCTTTCGTCTGGAGAGCTGCTGCATGGTTTTGAAACCGGCGTGTTTCGCCTTGATATACACAGAGCAACGGTGAGAAATGTGCCATTTTAGCTGCTCTGTGTTGCTTCCTTGTTTTTCGTGTGCTAAAAGAGCGCAATTGTGACGTTAATGAAGTGAATGGTGGTGCAGTGGTTCTGGGCATTTCTACAGTGTGGTTGTCGATTTGTGTGTGTGTGTTTAAAGGGAAAGTGTTTTATTTTCCTAATGCCAATTTAAATGGGAAGAAAGTACTTTAATGTGTTGTGATGAATGTAATGTTTTATTTGCACTATGAAGTTGACTAAATACATGTATGTCACTCAGCTGAATTTAAGGTAACTAGAGGGTCATTTTTGGTGCATTTCTCTTTCATGAATAGGCCTATAGTGTAAGAGTAAATGAAGCACACTTCTGCAATATCTCTAAGTCTTAATTCAGAATGGGTGTTACTGTCATGTTATTTGCACATGATTTTGTTATGTTATAAGGAGTAATACATTTTATGTTAGTTGTTATTTACATAAGTATTATTGAAGCATTGTTTACTTGAAGAGCAAATACATTTGTGAGCACTTCAATACTTAGTTCTCATGTATAATGCATTTAAGATGAATGTTGTACAACTAAGATTTGAATAGAGATGAAGATTCATGTCAGAATTGATGTAAAGATGTACATGTTTTGACATTAGATATCCTGAATGATGCATCTGAAATTGAGTGGTGTTGAATGTAGACTTTCTGACCCTGTCTGCAGGTCAGGTTTTTTGATTGAGGACGAATGTGGTCCACGACAAGCTTCTTGCTGACACCGATGGCGAGCTAAGAACCCTGAAGAGAGCCCAGCACCGAGGAGATACCCACTCACACACACATTAAACACCTACATCAAAATACGAGGAGCCTTGGAATCGGGTTCCCAGCAATAACTATACAACAAACACCCTTGCAACTATTTTCATTTTGAAGGGCCCCAACGGACAATTTTTAAGTGTGCACACTATTTTCTTTAATTGTTTCAAACCAATCACTTTATTAATTGTAAAAAATTATAAGAGTGGCTACTCAACTGTTATTCTTGTGTCTGTCTCATTATTGTTGCTCAGTACAGTGGCTCCTGTCGAATTTTGCATCTTCTGATTCTGGCCCAGATTTCTGCCTAAATTATAATTACACTGTAATTCAGTTTATATATTGTTAAAAATTGGTTACATAAGTGGCGAGCTAGCCAGGAGCCAATTGATTTGAGCATCAGTATTGAGGTAACGACCAGTATGGATTTCATACAAAAATCTGATGTCAAAATTCCAAACGCAGTTATTGTCAGTGGGATAACTCGGGTAGCTGAACAAGATGAACAAGTGATGGACTTTCTAAAACAATATGGTAAAATTGATAGAGTTCTTTTGGTTGATGATTCACAGTCAGAGTTCTTTCAAAACCTGATCGTTGAGTATTCTAGCGGTTCAGCTATAGAAGCTTTAGAGCCTCTCTTACCATACACGTGCACAGCACAGGGTGACTCCTCTGTAGTCTATGAAGTTAAGACACTCAGTAGCATGTATACTACCAAGGTTGGAAGTAATGTTACCAAGACGTACTTAGCTGAGCTCAAACAACTAGCTAAGATGAGTGGCAAAGACTATAGTGAGGTGTTGAAAGAAATGATGTTGCAAATTGGGGAAGATGTTGAAGCCATGCAACAAGCGACTGAAACTTCCTCCCCCACACGTGTTGAGACCACTGTCTCATCCCCACCTGCTCATAAAGAGCCACAGTTTCA
Organism: Paratrypauchen microcephalus; assembly: GCA_036785185.1. Lineage (NCBI taxonomy): Eukaryota > Metazoa > Chordata > Actinopteri > Gobiiformes > Gobiidae > Paratrypauchen > Paratrypauchen microcephalus. The sequence goes on along the minus strand of JAVJIX010000121.1, from coordinate 1,551,007 downwards.
CACTTCACCTTCCGGTGTCACACCAAGCGACAATGGAGACACTGACAATGTCACCCTCACTAATGCAAATAGAGCGCCGTCCCTTTCGTTAAGTGACGTGAACCCACCTGACATCCAGAAGGTCGTGGTCGAGCATATTGTACGGAGACAGGACTCTTCCCGCACATGCAGTCCCAAGTGAGACTCCGCTCCTTCTCCGGCAAGATTCCCATACCTAACCATGAAACTGATTATGATACGTGGCGCACACACATAGAGTTGCTCCAAAATGATCCTAGTATGTCTCCTCTGCAAATATCTAGAAAAATCCTTGAGAACTTGCTACCACCAGCAGCAGATGTAGTTAAAAGTCTACGGCCTGAGTCATCGCCCGCAGCCTACTTACAGCTTCTAGACTCAGCCTTTGGTACAGTGGAAGATGGAGAAGAGCTCTTTGCTCAGTTTCTTAACACCCTGCAAGACTCAGGTGAAAAATCATCCACCTACCTTCAACGGCTCCAGCTAGCCTTAAACCGAGCCACAAAAAGGGGGGGAGTTACACGCGAAGAGGTGGACAAACATCTCCTTAAGCAGTTCTGCAGGGGGTGTTGGGATAACACCTTGCTCAGCACCCTGCAACTAGAGCAAAAGAAGAGCAGCCCACCCCAATTTTCAGACCTCTTGGTAATGATTCGCTCTGAGGAGGACAGACAGCAAGCAAAATCCAGTCGTATGAAAAAACATATTGGCATCACAAAACAAAAAGCTCAGGTGCAGTTTCATGGTGCATATGTTTGTGAACCAGAGGAGAAGAGTACGAGTGGTATCAATGCTATTGAGGATCTGAGAAAGCAGGTGGCAAGTCTGCAGAGTCAACTAACTACATTCATGTCACAGAAAAAGACCAAAGGGGCTAGCAATAAAGGATCTGCAGGGAAGCCTCCAAGCAGACCGTCAAAGCCAGACGATACAGATACAGGCATTCAAAGACAGGCCAAGAAGAAACAGACATTGAAACCCAAGCCCTGGTACTGCTTTAATTGCGGCGAAGATGGTCACATCGCCCCCTGCTGCACCGACCTTGCCAATCCCCGTTTAGTAGCAGAAAAGAAGAGGCAGCTAGAAGAAAGACAGCACCAGTGGGAGGCACAAAATGGTTCAAACTCATCTTTAAACAACTAAGAGTTCCTGTTGTGGGACAAACAGGGACTGAGGAGAGTCAACAGTGTCCCTCCAACATAAACAATGAAACCAAAACTCCTGTTAAAAAGAACAAAGTCAATACAGCAGCACAAAGCGTTCACGCTCAGACATGTTCCAGCCTACGACATTCACAGCAGGACCAACCGTTTCGACTCCCCAAACGGCTGGTTGGCGTCAAGAGCACGGCTCAAGTGACTGTGAGAGGTGAAGAGGTCGACTGCCTTCTCGATTCAGGCTCACAGGTCACTACAGTACCTGAGTCATTTTACAAGCTGCACTTCTCAGAGCAGAAGATTAAGCCACTTCATGACCTCTTGGAAGTGGAAGGTGCAAATGGTCAACTAGTGCCTTACTTTGGCTACATAGAAATAACCATAACCTTTCCAAAAGATTTCATAGGAACTCCAGTAGATGTAGAAACACTTGCCTTGGTGGTTCCCGACACTTCACAGTCCTCCATACTCATAGGCACGAACACCTTAGATGTGCTGTTTGACATTTACTCGGAGGCTGACATAAGCAGTCGCCAGCCCCTCCCACATGGCTACGCAGTAGTTTTCAAGGTCATTGAGCTAAGACGGAAGCAGGCAAGCAACGACCACCAGGGGGTAGTGAAGATGCAAGGCAAGATGCCTCAAGTCATTCCAGCCGGTGAAACTGTAGTGATGGAAGGAGTTGCCCTTGTCAGTGGTTTTCAAAATGAGAAATCCGTCGTCGTTGAGTATCCATCGTCGTCCCCCTTGCCAGGTGGCCTGCTAGTGAAAGCTGGTCTAGTTGATTTCCCTCAGCTACGGCCCCACAAGCTGCCAGTCATCATAAGAAATGAATCTGACCATGACATTGTCATTCCCGCAAAGCGTACCATTGCCGAAATTAGTGTTTATCAGACCATCCTATTAAAAGAGCATAGTGTAACTAATCAGTCACACTCTCCCCAGAACTCCTCTAAGGCACAGCCATCCCAAAAACCCACTTTAAATTTCAATTTTGGTGATTCCCCAGTCCCACTCGAATGCAAGCAACGCATCACTCAGCAGCTCAACAACATGCCTGATGTGTTTGCGCATCATGACCTGGATTTTGGCCGGACGGACCAGGTGCGACACCACATAAGACTCTCGGACGAAACGCCCTTCAAACTACGTGCCCGCCCAATCCACCCGCAGGACATTGAAGCTGTCCGAAGGCACATCAAAGAGATTCTGGATGCGGGAGTCATCAGGGAGTCAGTCACCATATGCATCACCCATAGTGGTCGTCAGAAAGAAGAATGGTCAAGTCCGGTTGTGCATCGATTATAGACGCCTAAACCTCCAGACTATAAAAGATGCTTATAACCTTCCGAAGCTGGAGGACACGTTCTCAGCCCTAAATGGTTCACGGTGGTTCTCCGTCCTCGACTTAAAGTCCGGATACTACCAGATCGAGGTTGAAGAGGCAGACAAACCGAAGACAGCCTTCGTGTGTCCACTCGGGTTCTGGGAATTCAATCGAATGCCTCAGGGAGTGACGAACGCCCCCAGCACGTTTCAAAGATTAATGGAACGGTGTATGGGAGATATGCATTTGAAGGATGCATTAGTCTTTCTTGATGACGTGATCGTATTTTCCAGAACCCTTGAGGAGCACGAAGAAAGGCTCATGAGAGTGCTAAGTCGTCTCAAAGAGTTTGGGTTGAAGTTGTCCCCAGAAAAATGTGTCTTCTTCCAGACATCAGTCCGCTACTTGGGTCATGTGGTCTCCAGAAATGGCGTTGAGACAGATCCTGAGAAGATCTCAGCTCTTAAGACATGGCCTGTCCCCCAGACCCTACGAGAGCTGAAATCCTTCCTCGGTTTCGCTGGGTACTATAGGAGGTTTGTAAAAGGCTACTCCCTCATCGTGAAGCCCCTCCACAGCTTGACCTCCGGTTACCCACCTTTCCACAAGAAATCAAAAGCGAAACCGACCGACTCAAGACGGAAAACAAATCAATATCATGACCCTAAAGAGCCCTTTGGAGGGCGCTGGACGCCAGAGTGCCAACGAGCCTTCGAGGCAGTCATCCAGAGCCTCACTACAGCCCCTGTTCTAGCCTTCGCTGACCCCCAGAGACCCTACATACTACACACCGACGCCAGTGCCACCGGTCTCGGTGCTGTGTTGTATCAGGAGCAGGAGAGCCAGCTTAGGGTGATAGGGTATGCCAGTAGGGGTTTGTCACGAAGCGAGAGCCGCTATCCAGCACACAAACTAGAGTTCCTGGCACTCAAGTGGTCAGTTACAGAAAAGTTCAACGACTATCTTTACGGCAACCACTTCACCGTTGTAACAGATAGCAACCCATTGACTTACATCCTGACCTCGGCCAAACTTGATGCGACAAGCTATAGGTGGTTAGCCGCGCTCTCCACATTCTCTTTCAAACTCCTCTATCGTCCAGGAAGGCAGAACGGAGATGCGGATGGTTTGTCGCGCAGACCACATGGGATGCTAACAGATGATCTGAAATCACAAAAAGAGAGAGAACGCATACAGAAGTTCACACAAGATCATCTCTCCGATCCAAAGAACATCGATGTGGTGGATCATTCTGTCGTGAAAGCAATCTGTGATAGACAACTCGCCTTCAGCGTCAGTCCTGATGAGGTAGAGGGAGACACAGATCGGGTTGCTTTAGTGGAGGCTCTCACCGTGTCCCCGAGTGCTGTTCCTGACAGTTATGGACAAGAAGAACAGTTGGGAGGCCTTCCAACCATCCCCCATCTGTCTGAAGCAGAGATAGCAGCTAAACAAAGAGCTGACCCATGTATAGAACATGTGATCACCCAGATCGAACAGGGGGACACGCCACCCCCCACTTTGCGTGCCCAACTTCCTGATCTTCCACTCCTCCTCCGAGAACTCCCTCGTCTCGAGCTCCATAACGACATCCTGTTCAGGCGACGCCTAGTGGGATCCCAGACAACTTAACAGCTTGTCCTTCCAGCTGAACTTCGCAGTCCAGTTCTCACCAGCCTGCACGATCACATGGGCCACATGGGAGTCGATCGGACACTGGATCTTGTAAGGACCCGGTTCTATTGGCCAAAGATGGCCATGGATGTGGAAAAGAAAGTGAGGACATGTGGCAGGTGCGTACGGAGGAAAGCACGACCTGAAAAAGCAGCCCCATTGGTCAACATTAGGACCACGCGTCTCTCGAGCTCCTTTGCATGGACTACCTGTCACTAGAAGCTGACAAAAGCGGGACCAAGGACATACTAGTGATCACTGATCATTTCACTAAATTTGCAGTTGCGATCCCTACGCCCAACCAAAAGGCCCGCACAGTAGCCAAGTGTCTGTGGGAGAATTTTATGGTACACTATGGTATCCCGGAGAAGTTACATAGTGACCAAGGTCCGGACTTCGAGTCTCGCACAATCAAGGAGCTCTGTCAAGTGGCTGGTATCCACAAGGTTCGGACAACCCCATACCACCCTAGGGGTAACCCCGTGGAGCGATTTAATCGTACCCTACTTGACATGTTGGGCACTCTGCAGAACCAAGACAAGTTTTGCTGGCGTGACCATGTGAGACCTCTGGTCCACGCCTACAATTGTACAAGGAACGAGGTGACTGGCTTTACCCCATATGAACTTATGTTCGGGCGCCAACCTCGCCTACCAGTCGATCTCGCTTTCAAATTGCCAGTGCAAGAGAGTCAACACCCATCTCACTCCGAGTATGTGCGACGCCTCAAGTCACGTCTCAAGGAGAGCTACAAAGTAGCTATGGAGAAGGCTGCAAAGATAGCTCACAAGAACAAAATTAGGTATGACCGGCATGTCACTGCCTCCGACCTGGAGCCTGGGGATCGAGTATTGGTTAGGAATGTCCGCATCCGGGGAAGACACAAGATCTCAGACAAATGGGAACCCACCGTCCATGTGGTGGTGAGAAGAGCAGGTACTCTCCCTGTATACATGGTGAAACCTGAAACGGGAGATGGTCCCCTAAGGACGCTACACAGGGACTTGTTGCTCCCGTGCGGGTACCTACCTGTGGAGGAACACAGCGAGCCTGTGAAAAAGTCAGTTCCACGCAGGCCAGGAACCCGTGCAAACCCTGTGGTAGAGGAAGAGAGTTCCTCAGATGAAGATGATGATGCACTCATTCCTGTTTGGTTAAGTTCCCCTGTCCCCGTGGTCAGTGAGAGTCCTGTGCACCCAGATCTGCCCAAGACCGATGCCCAAGAAACTCAGCATATTGAACCTCCAAGCCCTTGTCCTGTTGAGAGTCCTATAAATGCTCAAAATAGTGACAACCCACCCGAAATTGACACCCAATCCGATTTTGACAACTTACCTGATATGTCCCATAGTATTTCAGATAGTCCCTTTATGATTGAGTCTAACTCTCATCAGAGTGATACTGAATACTTACCCACCGATAGAGACACACCAACCGAACAAGCAAATGAACCTGCCTTAGTTCAAAATCATTCACCTGAGGGTGATCACCCGGATATCCTAGGAGAGCAACTTTCAGTTCCCTCAGCTATGTCTGACAAAGATGAGGAGAATGATGGCCTTAAAGGAGCAGAACCTGAGGAAAGAAGAGATGAAACAGGTGAAATGGATGAAAAGGATAGAGCAATGGATACCGAGGAGAACACACATACAAACGATTCTCTCAGGAGATCTGAGAGAACCCGTCAACCGCCACAACGACTTGATTATGTAACACTAGGAAGTCCTTTGATTACAGCAGTGAAGTCATTCTTCCAAGGACTGTCCGCAGCTTGGGAAGAAGTCATAAGAGAAGAACCTTTTGAACCACCTACCTCGTCTCCTATAATAATTGTCATTTAGATATCCACCTTGCACAGGGACGTGCTTAGGTTCAGGAGGGGAGGATGTAGCCAGGTGAAGAAAAAACCCGCACATTTAACTGTATATACTAAAAGGAAAGAGAATGTTTATTTTATGTATCGTTACTGGTTCACATCTACACATTGTTAGTTGTCCTATTGAAATTGAATGCACCACACAGTTCGCGTAGCCCCACGTGGGGGTGCCTAGTCTTCGTAGCCAATCGGAGATTACGCCGGTCCCGTTCAGTCTATTGCCGCGCACCCGCGGAGGCAAGTGCAAGCACGTTTTCTTCTCGTCCTTTTTGCGCCTTCAGTCAGGGAAGCGAGGGCAGCCGCGTGTTAGAACGGAGAGCAAAATAGGAGAAAACACAAGAGTTTACCTTGTAAAAACTCACTAGCAAGAGTCATAGCGCATCCACGGGAGGTTTGGAGCCGTGTGACAGAGTAGGAGAGGAACTTTTGCGTCGGCTGGCCACTTGCCTTTCGTCTGGAGAGCTGCTGCATGGTTTTGAAACCGGCGTGTTTCGCCTTGATATACACAGAGCAACGGTGAGAAATGTGCCATTTTAGCTGCTCTGTGTTGCTTCCTTGTTTTTCGTGTGCTAAAAGAGCGCAATTGTGACGTTAATGAAGTGAATGGTGGTGCAGTGGTTCTGGGCATTTCTACAGTGTGGTTGTCGATTTGTGTGTGTGTGTTTAAAGGGAAAGTGTTTTATTTTCCTAATGCCAATTTAAATGGGAAGAAAGTACTTTAATGTGTTGTGATGAATGTAATGTTTTATTTGCACTATGAAGTTGACTAAATACATGTATGTCACTCAGCTGAATTTAAGGTAACTAGAGGGTCATTTTTGGTGCATTTCTCTTTCATGAATAGGCCTATAGTGTAAGAGTAAATGAAGCACACTTCTGCAATATCTCTAAGTCTTAATTCAGAATGGGTGTTACTGTCATGTTATTTGCACATGATTTTGTTATGTTATAAGGAGTAATACATTTTATGTTAGTTGTTATTTACATAAGTATTATTGAAGCATTGTTTACTTGAAGAGCAAATACATTTGTGAGCACTTCAATACTTAGTTCTCATGTATAATGCATTTAAGATGAATGTTGTACAACTAAGATTTGAATAGAGATGAAGATTCATGTCAGAATTGATGTAAAGATGTACATGTTTTGACATTAGATATCCTGAATGATGCATCTGAAATTGAGTGGTGTTGAATGTAGACTTTCTGACCCTGTCTGCAGGTCAGGTTTTTTGATTGAGGACGAATGTGGTCCACGACAAGCTTCTTGCTGACACCGATGGCGAGCTAAGAACCCTGAAGAGAGCCCAGCACCGAGGAGATACCCACTCACACACACATTAAACACCTACATCAAAATACGAGGAGCCTTGGAATCGGGTTCCCAGCAATAACTATACAACAAACACCCTTGCAACTATTTTCATTTTGAAGGGCCCCAACGGACAATTTTTAAGTGTGCACACTATTTTCTTTAATTGTTTCAAACCAATCACTTTATTAATTGTAAAAAATTATAAGAGTGGCTACTCAACTGTTATTCTTGTGTCTGTCTCATTATTGTTGCTCAGTACAGTGGCTCCTGTCGAATTTTGCATCTTCTGATTCTGGCCCAGATTTCTGCCTAAATTATAATTACACTGTAATTCAGTTTATATATTGTTAAAAATTGGTTACATTTGCATTTCCTGTAGCCCACGAACATTTGCAGTTCAAAAATAACGTCTACGGACAATTCATAAAAATACACTTTTTGAGGACCAAGACACCTATCAATTCAAAATATACGTGAAGAATCCCTCAGTCGTCCAGGTAGAATCCATGATAAAAGGAGAAATTTGTCAACTGGACAAAGTTTATTTGGTCGAAAACGTTTCGCAGCTCATCCGCGCTGCTTCGTCAGTTCAAAATTCAAAATATAGAATATAGCTGAATTTTTCATCATTCTGAAACCCATGGATAGTTTTATAGGTGAGATTTGTATAAGCATGATGGTTTGTTTTACACCTAGTGATGACAATCAGATAATCAGAATGTTACACCATTAAGCCTTTTATTAGGCAGAATAACAAGGAAACATCACATAAAATACATAATGGGCTTATTTTCTGTGGGGGTCAAAGTGTAATGATTTCTTGAAGCTGGCCATGCTTTTCTCTTACACATACTTGAGAACTACTTTCTTTGTGAGAGTGTATTTAGGCTCTGGCATTTGTTTATAATTCAAATAAACACCTTTGCTGACAATACGGTTTACCCTTGTTAAAATTGTGAGAATATCATCCATCTCCACACTGCAAGAAAGACAAAACATTGTTTGAGAAAATCAATTTAATATTTGCCCAGTGTTTTAGAGAAAATAAAATGAATGACCTCTTTGCAGATATGTTGAGTTGTTTGCATAGCTCCTGGATGTAGATGGATCCTGTAGTGGTGCTTCTGAAGGACTTGTACTCTGGCACAGTGGACATACCAAGCAGAAAGTCTGCATCAGAAGGCACCGTCTCTCCTTGCACTGGTCCTGCATCATCCTCCAGGCTTTTTGGTTCTTTCACATCCTCTGGATTTTGTGTGGAGGGCAGAGATCCTTTTTGGTACCTGTTCCCTTGACAGGCTTGAATGAAGAAAAGCTTTGGCTTTCTTGCCAGAGAAGGTGCTTGGAGGCTAGTGAAGTGCTGCGTCAATTCTCGAATGTAAACCGGAATCTCATCTGTGCCATATACGCAGCCATATTCTCCATGAGACAATACACACACCACCTACAACCACAAGGAACTTAAATTCATCAGCATTTCATCTTTTTTAGGGTGCATTCACACTTATCTTGCATAATCACCACCTGAAAATTGGGCTATGGGACTAAAATCGTAACTAAATCTGGACTAGACTTGGAGTAAACCAGCACTACAGAAGGACCAAAGCAAGAATAGATTTAGACTCAAACTATGCTAAAACTAGGACGAAAACAAAAAGAGTATGAATGCACTCTTAGTCTTGTCTTGTATTTATTGTACTCCAATGCAAAGCACATTAGCTCGTAATACATATTGTACAGCTACTTACCAAGGCGTCGTCATTATGGAAATTCCTCTTGCCTGTTGATCTTAATAAGTCAGTCATTTCAGCACTACGTAGGTCTTTATGAATATCAACTTTGAAACCAAGAGAAGTAAATGTTTCACGGAGAGCTCCTGAGGGAAATGGAAAAAAAGTGTCTTCATTCATACTTTAGTAATTATTAAAAAAGAAATAATTGAACATACTTGCATCCTCATGACTTCCAGCTCTATTTTTAAGGCCATAAAATGTCTCATTATTGATGACCAGACACAAACCACGGGGATTATGAGTAAAAAGGTAGTACTCCGTCTAAGTCAACCACATATAATGATGAGAACTCTATAACTGTTAACATGATGTACACAGTGTTATATGTGCTAAGGTTTTAGAACTACTGACTTACTGCATCAACTGAAGAGAAGGATTTTGTTGGATCAGAGTCAGGGAAAACACAACTGCCAGTGTCAGCTACAAAAAAAATAGAAAAAAAGTTTAGCAGCTATTAACTGGGTGTAGAGTGAAATAACAGAGGAACATACAGCTTGGTAGGGTCTCTGTTTCTGATAGACGAGGCTGTATTCTGTGAGGTAATGTGTTCTGAAAGAAGCAAAACAAGGTGAAATTTCTATATCAATATGGAAATACATGCATTAAAAAAATAAATAAAAAGCCACTGCATAATAAAACACACCTGGTTATTCATGTTGGAATGCGACTGTGACTGTAGTCCTACAAATACAGTACAATCAGACAGCTCCAAAAATTTTAAGTAACAAGTATTAAAGTATAAACCTCTGTGTGACACTTACTCTGTGCTAGCTGGAGATCTACTTCATATAAAATATCTAAAAGATTGTGCAAGTTTGTGTTTGACAGGAGGCCTTTCTTTTCCATTTCAGCAAACACATCCAAGGCTGTCTGTCAGGAGAATGAAAAGTCATTTAAATCAATTAAAATATACAATAGACAACATCATAATTTGCAGTGGAAAGTTATTTTGGATACATTTTTTAAATTTAATAAGCCATAATTATATTAAAGACTAAAAGATTTACACGCATCTTCTTACATGACACTTCTCTACTTGTCCCTTGCCCAACTTGTCTTCCAATAAAAACTTCATCTTGTCAAGGTTTTCAGTAGTAATGTCCTCATGTATTTGATACAGCGTCATCCTGGCAGACAAATCAATGAAAAAAAAAAAAAATCAACAAAGAACAGCCCATGATGCCTTCAGCGTAGTAGACAAACCAATCATACCTGTAACCTGACAGCATAGGATTTGCATCTGTTTCTGTACACGGACTGGAAACTGTCGTTAAGAAGTTGTTGACAAGATCATTTCGGCCGATAGTCTGGAGCAGCTGACAAAGGAAACTATCCTTTTCCAGCAGACTCTTTTCTTCGAGTCTCATAAAAAGCCCCTTAGCATCTGTGACCTGTTACAAGCAACACATACATTTCTGTTGTAAATAAATGAATGAATATCCTTAAAAATAAACTGCAAGTACTCCTAAACTTACAGTTTCCAGTCGTTTTCTGTTGACAACATCCAGACATAGAAAGCGTAGGGCAGCTACGTCTGATGAGTCCAGCTCCTCGTCTATTCTGGACAAAGTAATCCTGTCCATTGAATTCTATGGAGAGACCTGGGATTAAACTCGGACACGTAATATAACACAAGTACATTCTACCTTGGTCATCCCACTTGCGATAAAAGCTTTAGTGTGACATTTTATTATAAGAGATTATTTATAGCTAGACTACTTTGTGGTTTATTCTTTGGACATACACAACTTAAATTGTGTGCATCATTTTATTTATGTTGTGTCATTCTAAAACATATTTCAAGTCCAAACTATGTACTGCATGGACCTCTACACTTTACAACAGAAGGCCTACAAACAAGACTACTTGCATAACTGTATAGGCAACACCATGAATAAACAATAATTGGGGCGAAGCAGCAAAGCTGCAAAGGCACCCATAGTGTTTCTACTGATTCCTATTATTATTACAGTGGTACCTCACCTTACGAATGACCCAACAAACGAAAAATTCAAGTTACAAAACGCGAAATCTCAAAAATTCAAATAATGCGCGCTCAGCCACACACATTATAGCTTTTCTCAGACTGGATTTAAACCCCTCTCACACCTGTCCCCCATTCAAACACCCAAACCCCCACATATTCCCAACAAGTGTATCAATAGTGAGCTGCCAGCAGGTCCAGACCAAGGTCTAAACCTGGACTGGACCAGGACTAAACCTGGACTGGACCAGGACCAAACCAGGACTAGACCAGGACTAGACCAGGTGGATTAAAGCGCTGCGCGCGGTCTATTTCCTGGTTTCGTTTCGAGTCACAGCTGAGGGGAGCAGCGAGTAGGACAGCACGCAGTCTGAGCACATGAACGAGACCCATGCAAGAGCCGCGGTGGTCTAGACCTAGACCTGACCAGGTCTAGAGGAGGTCTAGACGAGCCGCGGTGGTCTGGACTAAACCAGGACTAAACCAGGAGGAGCCACAGTGGTCTGGACTAAACCAGGACTAGACCAGGACTAGACCAGGTGGACCAAAGCGCGCGTCCACCCCCTGGCCTCGCCTCGAGCCACAGCCGAGGCGAGCCGCCGCTCGCACGCAAGAGCCGCGGCGGTCCAGACCCGCTCCAGACCTGCCCGCGTAAAGTGCTCACAGAGCGGCCTGGATAGAACCGTGAGGTCGGCCTCTTCAAGACCTCCAGGCCGGTGACCGGGACAATCCCCGGACCCATGCCCGCTTAGGGAGCTCTTAAGTGTCCCCCTGGGTCCCTGGATGTCTGGGGCTCCGTGCCTGGCAGGTCTAGAGTAGGTCCAGACCACACTATAAAAAAAGTTACACTATAAAAAAAAAAAAAAAAACTTGGATCGGGGCCTTGGAACCAATCAGGCTTTTTCCATTGAAATAGCTACTCAACTTACGAATTTTTCACGTTACGAAACCACTTCTGGAACGAATTAATTACGTAAGGTGAGGTACCACTGTATTAATTATATATTCTTCCGCCTCTGGAAGTCTATGGTAACCCCTAGAACAGTCTGGTAAAAAGTTGTGAAATTTTGCATGCACATTCCAGCCAGTCTCCTCATTACCCCACAGCAATTTATAGGCCCCCATCGCCAACCCTCTAGCGCCACCAGCAGGTCAAAGTTGCAAGAATTTTCAGGTACATTTCTGCGTGTAACTTTTGAACCGTATGTCCAATTTTCAAAAACCTGACACCCCTGGACTCCTTGTGCCAAGCCGAATCCAACGCACCCTATAACGTCATTTTCCGCCAGGGTCGATTTCCCGCCATTTTGAATTTTATGAAAAACACTCAAAATGCTTCTCCTCCCTCAAATTTGGTTACCTGGCCAGCCAAATTATATCTCTCTGTATTTGCTATACAGCGAGATACCATTTGGACAGCCTCGTTCCACCCTCGCTCCCCCGGTTAACAACGGACTCCGCGATTCTGATTCGTTCAAAGATGGTGACGTCAGTGCACCCGCCTTTGCCCGCAACGTCACTCTTAGGCAGCGGAAGTTCCTCCTCAGTTTTGAATCAAGATGGCGCATCGGAGAACTGAACGTCCCTTCCATTCACCTGTAAAATTGGTCTTAAATGACCTAAAACACATCGATTCCTTAAAACCACAGCAGCTGACAGCTCTAGAGGCCTCTCTTTTCTTTCTTTTCTTTTGTTTGATTGGTTCACGTTGCTGTCCGTTAACTGTTCTCTGATTGGTTCACTTAGTTGTCTGTCTACGTGCAACGGCAGCGCATTCTGGACCAAGCATTACCAGACTCGCCGCTGGTACAGCGATGAGTCATGGATTCTTCCAGGCAACAAGTTTGGACCAATTTTGCTCAAATTTGGTACATAGCATCTTTGGACTGAGCCTCATTAGAAACTTGCCTGGATTTTTGATATCTCTTATCGTTTTGTCATGACAGCCAATCAAATGCGTCCTAAAAGTTGCCAAACAGGAAGTGAGCTCATATCTCAGGATCCCTTCATAGGATTATTTTCAAACTTTTCACAGATGTTCACATCCTTCCCAGAATTCCCAAAAATTACAGGGCCCCAGCTCAAGCCCTCTAGCGCCACCAACAGGTCAAAATTTGAGGGACATTTCTGCTTGTAACTTTTGAACCGTAAGTCCGATTTTCAAAAACTTGGTATCCCTTGGATCCTTGGGCGAAGACTGATCCAACGCATCATATGACGTCATGTCCGCCGGAATAGAATGTCCGCCATCTTGGATTTTGTGAAAATCAATAAAATGCTTCTGCTTCTACAAACTTGTAATTTCCACAACAAATGGTGTGCACACACATTCTAGACAGTCTTATGATGCCCTTCAACAAATTTTACGTCCCCACCCCCAACCCTCTAGCACCACCAGCAGGTCAAAGTTGCAGGTACATTTCGACTTGTAAGTTTTGAACCGTACGTCCGATTTTTCTAAACTTGGCTTCCCTGGACTCCTTGGAGCAACACGAATCCAACGCATTCTGTGACGTCATTTTCCGCCGGGTAGATTTTCCGCTATTTTGATTTTATGAAAAACACTCAAAATACTTCTCCTCACTCAATTTTGGACCAATTTTGCTCAAATTTGGTACATAGCATCTTTGGACTGAGCCTCATCAGAAACATGCCTGGATTCTTTGATATCTCTTATCGTTTTGTCGTGACAGCCAATCAAACGCGTCCTAAAAGTTGCCAAAGAGGAAGTGAGCTCATCTCGGGAACCCTTCATAGGATTATTTTCAAACTTTTCACACGTATTCTGGTCTGTCCCAGGATTCCCCACAAAAAAATTACAGGGCCCCAGCTTAAACCCTCTAGCGCCACCAACAGGTCAAAATTTGAGGGGAATTTCAGGTACATTTCTGCGTGTAACTTTTGAACCGTAAGTCCGATTTTCAAAAACTTGGTATGCCTGGGATCCTCGGGCGAAGACTGATCCAACGCAGGTCATCAAATTCACTGCTTCACTGGTCACTGCTTCTCCTCAGAAAGTGAAAATTTCATGTCATGGGACCTTTAATAAATAGCCAAACCAATCCTTCCAGTAAACGGACTTTTCCTCAGCAATTTCCTCGTCTCGTGGAAAAGACGAACTATGTTTAATGGCAAGTCAAGGAAAAATAACTAAATAAAAAAGAAAACATAAAAAAACTACATTATATTACACTTACGCACATGTATTACACGCAAACTCGTAGCCGAAAGTTTAGATGCCATCATGACAAAGTGAGATGAAAAAGTTGAAAAAGTTAAAGTATCGTCTAAACTTACCACTCCTTAGTGTCGTAAAATATCAAACGAAGCTTTCCCCTTTTTGATGTGGATAAACCCACAGCATTACAGGTGGTGACACTAATTATATACTAACTTAAGACAGCATAATTTACGTTACAAAAGCGGTCAAACTCGTCGTGTCACCCGGTAAATAGTTTCATTTTCACAGGAAATACAGAGCACTCACTTCCGCGAAACATCGTCATAAAACTATCATAACTAAATGTACATTACAATTTTCATTTAGCCATGCATTCAGCGGTCATTTATTTCAAAGTCAGTAAAAATATGTCTTACTAAATAGTATTTTGTTCCAAGTACAAATTTAATTAGGTCACGTAAAGAGATTTGGCGCCATCAAGTGGCTGAGCAGCGTCAAAGGTTTTGTTTAAAGGAAAAGTAACGGGGTTTTTTTTTTTTTTTACAATCTGAGCCTTCTTTCGGCAATAAAACAAGTAGTTTTACTCACCCATAGCAGTTTGGTGTCAATTGGAGCAGTATCGCAGAACTTATGTTGTAGCCGTTCTGTTCTACTAATGATCCCGTATCTGTTAGCGTGAGTGCTCGGGGCATTACTTTGCGGTGTCCAAATAACACAAACTTTAGCACTTTTCAAATCACAGAAGATCGCTGTGTCAGGGTAGACTTTTAGTGGATTCCAAAACGGCCTGAAACCCGATATCCAGCTATAGTTTCATTTGATGACGTCATCAGAGAGGACAGTGCGCATGCGTGAACTCAGCTGTTTTGTAAACACCACTAGTCTGAAAGAAGCTAACACCGCTCTGAACTTTACTTTTCTGTTGGGATATCGGGTTTCAGGCCGTTTTGGAACCTACTAAAAGTCTACCCTGACACAGCGATCTTCTGTGATTTGAAAAGTGCTAAAGTTTGTGTTATTTGGAGACCGCAAATCAGTGCCCCGAGAACTCACTAACGGATACGGGATCATTAGTAGAACAGAACGGCTACAACATAAGTTCTGCGATACTGCTCCAATTGACACCAAACTGCTATGGGTGAGTAAAATTACTTGTTTTATTGCCAAAAGAAGGCTCAGATTGTAAAAAAAAAAAACGTTACTTTTCCTTTAATATTTTCCTCCAGCCTTCAGTTTTCACTTTCAAATTTGAATCATAAAACCATAAGTGCCCAAATATAGTAAAAACAAACAAACAAAAACAAAACAATATGACATGTTTAACAATAGCCTACTATTTAACCAAGCATTTAGTAAACAGTTCTTTCTGTTCATTTTGGACATCAGATAATAATAATAATAATGTCATCTATTACCACAGTCATGGTGTCATGAATAATTTTAAGTAAATTACAAATTTTCATATCAAAGGTCCACAGCTTGAGTGCTTTCACTTTGAGCTTGATAGCAGGAGAATGGGAGGAAGTACTCTCTGGCAAACTGAAACACATCGTCTGGTTTTCTCAGAAGCAGAAACTGCAGAAAGTCAGATATTAGAGCTTGGATCTCTGGATGATGTCTCAGATAGGAGGCATGGTCCGCCTTTAGCTCCTCCTGTCCCAGAGTAAATGTCACCATGTTGGTAAATCGCTCCATTATTCTACAAAATATTATGTAAGAACACTACCTTTCTGTCCAGAAACATGGATTGAAACTGCATGTCTTCCTCCCAGGAAGGGAACATCGTCTCAATCTCTGTCAGTATTAAACATATAAATACTGTATAACCAACTTGTTCAAACACTTCATGTAGCAGTGAGTTTGTGGGCACCTTTCTCCTGATGTGATGGAAGCTGCAGAATCGTCACTGGAGACCCCAGCGGCACTCTGCTGACCATGTGCCTGAATAGCAAATGTCTGATAACTAAACATCACAGTGGCATTGTGGCATTTACATGGGCTTTGCTTGTTGATTACTTACCCATTAGGCAGGAAGTAGCAGTGCCATGTTTGGGAACAGTCCTCTGAAAACAGGAGGGTCCTCTTTATACCAAATACCTCAACACACTCTCCACCAATCTCCTTCTTCTCCACACCCAGCTCTTCCTGGAGTATTAGCAAAATCATGTCAGAATAACACTTAACCAATTACAGAACCATCACACAAAATACACAAGCAGCAGCATTGAGAAATAACTGAATACATGTACTACTGTTGTTTTAAACTGCACATAAACAATGAGAAATTCTGTGGTGAGTGCATGTGTAATTTTTCCATCTCCAGTGAGTGATAGGAAATGTTTTTAATCCTATGTTGCATCTTTACATTATAATGTAAATGAAACTCAATGTCAAAGTATTCAAAGTATTCAGAATACAGTACTCAACACGCTACAGTACGCTACAAAATATTTTAATTTTATCTTAATGCAGGTATTCAGTATTCTGTAACTAAATACATTTTCAAAGCATTCTTCCCATCACTGATAAGCAGTAATGTGCAAAATAAATATGATTAGACATATGCTACTGAAACAAGAAATAGACAGTATGTCAGTTGCGTAATGAAAGTCTGTAAATAGCCCTTGGGGAAAATGCTGTGAAATAAATAAATGTTACATACAAATGTGGCACTGATGATGTGTAAATTTTGGTCAATGGAAATGAAAGTCATGTTTTCTGGCACTTTGTCCTTTAAAGCAAAAAGACGCATCAGCAGTAAATGGGATCCTTCGGTTATGAGACCCCTGGCCACAGACAAAGGAAAAGCAGCACTTTGCTCTGTCACCTCCTGCAACAAAAACAAAGGCACACACATGTAATTGTACAAAAATGTTCCATACATTTAAAGTAAACTCTTACCTGCCCTTCTGTTGTAACTTTAGTGATTAAAATATTCCCATCACGCTGAGCTATGTGACATCTTTTCTCCAAACTGCGGTCTTCAAGCTGAACATTAAAACATACAAATATTTTATACAGTTATGTGAACAAAAAAAATAAACTAGTCAATCAATTTAATCTGGTTTTCATGATTAGAGAGGCCACATTTTGTCCCACCTTCATATACTCATAATAATCTTCCTCCAGCACCTCCAGATCACATGTAACATAAGCTTAAAAGAGAAAGAAAGACAAAAGGTTTCAAATATGTAAAGGCTATGGTGGATTTTGTCCTCACAGCTAATGTTGACTTCACCTGTTACTGTGGTTCCACAAGGGGAGTCTTCAATGGCCCCTTGGCTTTGTGCATGCACTAACATGCAGGGCTGCTGGGCTCTGCAGGCAAATTCCACACACACATTGAACTTTCCAAGGTTTTGTCCACTTTCCGACAGGCTGACCAGGTGATCAGTGAAGACACACCTTTGCAGCTCTTTGGGATCTGAGGATGTAGAAAATAACAACAGGCTGTCAATTATTAACATTTATTGTTTAATAATTGTTTATTAACATTTATTATTTAACAGTCTAATATCACCACTCCAAACTATCTTCTGAGGCCAAATAAACTTTTAAGGAGTAGGCCTAGTAATTGAGTAAGTGGATAGTACACATTGCTTTTTTTTTTTTATAACTAAATGTTAAAGTAAACTTGAAAAAATACGCTAGTATCGCCTAAGACATAATGCTAGACCTATAAACTGTAATGGAAAAGAGAACTAGCTTATTATAATAACCTATAGCCTATAAGAATAGCACGTAATAAATAGGCTTGCACCTGTGGGGAAAAATCTGAAGGAGCCCGAGCCGCTGTTTTCTCCATTTCACTCACCAATGTTGTTCATGAAGGCAAAGGCTTCGTTTGAGGCGCTTAGAACCTCTTCGTGATGTTGTCCTTCGAGGCTCGCAGAATATCCGTCAGGGGAGTAGTTTTCCATTTTAACGCGAGACTAAAATATATTAGATCCACTTCCACTTGTTATACATTTGTTACTGTGGAGGTTAAACGAGGAGTAAGTGCCACTTGACAGTGTTGTCCTTTCAGCAGCAGAGCAGCCTCGGTCGTCTTAACAACGACGCCGTTTTACCGTAATACTCTATTAATGCGCAGTAAGATCAATGATCAAAGTCAGCTTTATTGTCAAATTTTCTGCTATATGTGTTCAGCATACAGTAAATCGAAATTTCGTTTCTCTCTGGCCAGGTAGTCTAAAAGACAGTGTACAAAATACAATATAAAGACAAAACACAACAAAAACTACCTAAGACAAAAAAATCTAAATCTAAAATCTAAACTCTAAACTCTGAAAGCAGTGCAACAGAATAAATAAATACCTATTTACAGATGTCCAAAAATGTGCAATGGAAGATACAGCAGTGAAATGGTAATGTGCAATAGAATGTGCATTGAAAGTAAAGATAAAAATAAATGTGCAGCAGTAGTAATTCCAGTGCAACAACAGTAGCAAACAACAGTAGAACAGTAGTAGAATTCCAGTAGTGAATGTGCAGTAGTGGGGGGAAGGGGGTGCTGCTCACCCTCTCTACAGCAGCCCTGGGGGGCTCCTGTGCTCAGTCTAATGCAGCTTGAGGTGTTTCTACCGACCTGCACTGCCTGTGGTCTCTCACTCAGGAAGTCCAGCAGCCAATTACACAGTGAGGTCTGAAGCCCCAGTTGGTCCAGTTTAGTGATGAGCTGCTGTGGGATTATGGTGTTGAATGCTGAACTGAAATCTATGAACAGCATTCTCACATATGAGTCCTTATTGTCCAGGTGGGTGAGGGCTGGGTGAAGAGCAGAGCAGATTGCATTCTCGGTGGAGCGGTTGGCCCGGTATGTAATTGGAATGAATGGGTTCAGGGTGGGGTGGGGGGAGTGGATTTAATTAAGTAAAGTAGTAAAAGTGCACAGACATTTTCTAGGCCTATTGCTGATAAATTGCATTCATATAAATGTGTTTCAAATGCAACATTTTGAGAATTTTACCCATTTAAAAAAATGCACCCACAGATAGGCCTACTATCTGTGGGCCTTTTGATACCCACAGATAGGCCTACTTGGTCTTAATGAAAATAATATTTTATTTAGGCTAGAATCAGACTAACTTTATTGATTCACAGGGTAAATTTGGGCACAGTAGCTCAATCATCACATTATAATATAAGAACAAAAACAAAAAATATAAATGCTAAGAATAGCCTACTGGTGATGGTAGTTCTAAAAATACAAGTACAGTGAAATAAATTCTAGAGGAAAAAACATGGTATAGTTTATTTATGTATAGCCTGTGGTAAACAGGCTATTACATAAAATAAAATAAAAATTCTCCTCAGGCTATAAAACAATAAAACACAATTTTTTCAACTGTGATATGCTGACAGCATTAATTTCTTTGTCAAAGTGTAATGAACCTCTGGCATTTGCTTAATTTGTCCTGGTTTATCTGGATTTCCCTCTTTCAGGCTTACTTCACTGTTGACCTGCTGGAGGATGGAATGAATGTCATCACCCCTAAAAACACACAACCACCATTATTATTACATATGAAAATAAAATATATAAATTAATTTATTAGGGTAAAATTACCTTGAACAGCCCTCCTTTAGCTGCTGGCATAATGACTGAATGAACCAGCTCCCATTTACTTTATGTCTAAATGAAACATAATCTTCAACAGTTGCAATGGCAACCAGGACATCAGCTTCTTCAGGAATAGACACTGGGGGCTCTCCGTCTGCCTCCAGATCTGTTCTTAATACCCCACTCTGAACATTTCTCGCTCCCTGACAGGCCTGAATCAAAAACACCTTGGGCTTACCAGTGAGAGGTGAGCTACTGGTCGCTCTAAAAGTCCTTGTTATATTTTTAATAGATAATGGCATCTTGTCTGTCCCATAGACAACCCCTTTATTTCCATGGGTTAAAACACAACATATGAAGACATCGCCGTGTTCCAGAGTGTGATGAAGATTCACAAATCCCACTGAGGTCCACTCCTTCAAGCTGAACTGCTGCAGCTCAGAAATGTCACTCAGAGTAGAAAAACATTTTAGAGTTGAAGACATGGCTCCCATTGTTTGGTCTTCACACATCAGCACTCTGAACCCAAGCCAATTAAAGACTTCTGCTAAACTTTCTGTAAAACATATAAAACATAGTTAACACCTAATGTACAACATGCAGAATTTACAATGATTTTTTTTTCTGCTTATGATGTACCAGCATCTTTGTCAGTTCCACGTCTCACCGATCCATCTTCAAAGTTCATGTTGTTCAAAATCAAGCAAAGGCCTGTGGGATAGCTAGTAACTGGATAGGTCTCATCCTTTAAAAAATAAATTGAATTAAAATTAAATAAAAAAGATAGTTCATTTATTAACGCAATCAGTTAAGCAGTTCAGTAGAAGCCTTGAATTCAAGATTTATAGTTCAAGTGCATACTTTTGTAGGATACTAGAAAGTATGTGGCATGTTAATGATTACCATTTTTGTCATCTTAGTTCTTGGAGCCCCATCATCTGTGATTGTAAGAATTGCATAAGGTAAGTTATGGTGAATGTTATAAGCTATACCAACTTGACCTACCAAAAATACCTTTGTTGTCCATTAAACATGTCTCTTGTATGGGTTCAACTGGTCGGCGTCTGCAGCTAAGTTGAACTGTCCTTAAATTTGGGAAAGTCTCTTTAATTTCATCATCTGTCTCCAAAAGGCGGAGGAAGTTTACACATGTTTCTTCTCCCTTTTCCATGAGTGTATCCACCAGCTCAACAATGTGCCCTTCCACATTTTCTTTGTAGATGCCTTTGAGATTTAAGTATTCTCGTTCAGTTATTAGTTCACGTTCATAAACTTTGTTCAGGATAAATCTGTGGTCTCCAGACAGAATCCTGTGAATAGATGTTTTATTCCGTCGCATTGTGGCTTTAGCAGACATGGTAAACCTAAAACAAGACACAATGTTAGTGTTAAAAAAGGTTAATTTACCGATACTGTATAAAGAAAAAATATATATAATAAAGTATTTAAATTATACTGTGGATAGGAAAATACCTAACAAAGCGTTGTTAATCATGCACGCAGTTATTTGGCCTACTCCTTACAGTTCAGTACAATGTAATAGAAAAAAGCAACAGAACAAAAGAAGCTATTGATGCATTATTATTATTACTACCATAAACTAACATCACCACAACTTAAAATAGTTTGATTAAAATGCGCAAAGACATGGCGACATTAGCTTCCTTTACCTCTCCCTACCCGCGATGGAGGCGGAAACACCGAGCTGCTGCTGCAGGATAATGTGTTGTTGTCGTGGATCTTATTTTACTTTCGTGGGTGTTGTCCCGCGGCGTCCCGGTGTTCACTTTCTGTTCACGAGGTCAGCCAAGTTAAATGTATGTCAAATTGCACATACTTACTTGATTCTAGATAGATAAGATATATTCTTAATTGTGTGCAAACTGTGTGTAGAGACGTGAAACAAAACTAATCTTCACAAACACGGCGCCAACAACAGCAGTCCAATCAGCGCCCGCTTAATGCGCCCCCTAGAGACGCTTTAACGGGGGCAGGGTTGTCTTGCCCATAGATGGCATCGCCACATCAGTACTAGATTATTAGAGAAAATAATAATAATTGTACGATCAATATATGGTAATGTTATAATGTAATGTAATGACTATTTCTGTGTTTGTTCCGATGGGAGACTTGGGGGCTGATGGAGGCAAATGGAAGCATGAGACTATATAGACCTATAAGATAAGATAAGATATGCCTTTATTAGTCCCTCAGTGGGGAAATTCCATTGTTGCAACGCACAGATCACAGCACGAAAAAGTAACGTCCCCCACACCATCAACTTCACTCTACAGTCAATCAGTCTGCCTCTTCTAGGAAACACTGATGACGCCATGCTTCTTCTTTCTACAAAAATGTATGATTTGCATTTGAGAGCCAGATCTAAGTCAACCACAGTGAGTGACACAAAGCAGACGCTACACAGGAGGAGGAGGTAAGGCTTTTTAAAATACTTTTAAATAGGCCCACTGTAATGTTACAATGGTTTTATTTCGTCTTTTATTTATATATATATATATATATATATATATATATATATATAGATATATATATATATATATATAGATATATATATATATATATATATACCCTATCCATCTCTCTCTCTCTCTCTCTCTCTCTCTATATATATGGATATATATATATATATATATATATATATATATATATATATGTATATATATATATATATATATACATATATATATATATACACACATATATATATATATATAGATAGATAGATAGATAGATAGACAGATGGATAGGGTATAGATATATAGATATAGATATATATAGGCTATATATATATATATGCCAACTTCCAATCTCCAGAATTTGTAATAATGCCTCTTTGTGTTTTGAATAAACAAACCTACTGTATGAAAACTAGGGCATTATTTGTTGAATTCTACAACTTAAAAAAGGGGAAGTTCAACCAGGAAATTACAAAACTCTTTGTTTTATACATTCATCAAGTTTCTAGATGAGAATGATGGCACCTACTTTTTTTCAAGTTGCATGGTTCAGTCTGTTGATGTTTGGATGCACATATACAAGTAAGTGGCCTCACTGATACACTAGAGTCCAATCTGATCCGTCATAAGATCTAGTTGAATTATTAATGCATTAATCTTATAGTCCTTTTGACACTCAATGTTGCTTTTAAAAATGTGTACATTATTCATTCACTCAGTACTTGGTACTTAGTAATACTTAGTATTGTTATGAGATTTGAATATTTATGCATTCAAACTGAATAGTTACATGGAATAATTTTAGGGCTTGAAGCTACTGTTACAGACATGTGTGGTGATGATAACGCCAACCTTCAACAAGTAAGAATCATAACGTGTTATAAAGATGTATGTTGACACATAATTTTATAAGGTGTGTTTTTTTTAGTTATCATTATTGAGTACATCAGAGGACACATCTCTTTTACATATTGACCCAAAAAGCAATGTCATATGCCTTCTTTATCCAACACAAGAAGTTAACTGCTCCTGGTCAGTTGAGTCCCTGGAGATGAAAGCTAACGTCACCACCACAATTAGGTATGTAACATCTGTATTTTAACACAATGCATTGTCAATTTACTTATTTATTCATGCAGCATTTGTGATGGTGATAAAAAAATACAAACTCAGGAGTCTAAGACATCCACTGGATCACACAGCAGTCTCTTTGAAAAAACGTTAACCCATTTGATCCTGCACTTCAATATTAGTCTGCATGGCCAGTGGGCAGTTTATTACTACAAGATTGAGAACGAATACTTAGGTAAGTTTATACATTAAATCTAGTCATTCCCGTCCAGGGTAGACTGACAGAAGCGCCTATGGTCCCTCTGACCATCCTGTCAAAACAATGCTGTTGAAAAATATACATTTTTTCGTATCTGGAAAGTTCCTATTGTTTTTATTATTACTATAATTGTACTTATATTTAATGTATTGTTTGTGCTTATGTTCTTGTTTTTAATTTTTTTTAAAATTTATTTCAGAAGTTCTTCCTCCACCTCCAAATGTCCAAGGATTATTTAAAGACAATGATTTATTTGTTACTTGGGGCCTCCCTTTTTGTCAAATAGATTGCAGTAATGATATGTTGGAATATGAATTACGTATAAAAGATCAGGTATAGTAACAGTTATCCTAATTCAGATTTTAGAAATATTTTTTCATAAATTGAAGTTATATATTTTACACTAGGAAAAGCCTAAGTATGTGAAGGCTCTACAGTCTTACACTGAGCCCAATGTAGACCTCACTCAAAGCTATACAGTGACAATAAGAACAAGAGTGAATGAGCATTATCCTGCATCCTATCACTGGAGTGAATGGAGTCATCCTGTCAGTAAGTGCTTTAGTCATGGTCTTTTTCACATGCTTTTGTATGCAAAGTATGAATAACTTAAGTTTGTATGGTTTTTAATTTATGCAGCAATAGAAGCAAAACAGTCAACGTATCAACTTAACGCTGAGGTGATAATAGCCATTTCAGTCGGAATACCCATGATCCTCTTGGCTCTAATGCTGGTGGTTTGTCAAAGGTACTTTATTAAACCACTGTGTATAAATGTACAAGTCAAGAATACAATCTATATTTGTTGGCGGCACGGTGGCTGAGTGGGTAGCGCTCATGCTTCACAGCAAGAAGGTTCCGGGTTCGATCCCTGGGTCGCCCAGGCCTTTCTGTGTGTGTTTTGTGTGGAGTTTGCATGCATGGTCTGGGTTCGATCCCGGGGTCGCCTGGGCCTTTCTGTGTGGAGTTTGCATGTTCTCCCCGTGTCTGGGTGGGTTTCCTCCAGGTACTCCGGTTTCCCCCACCAACCCAAAACATGCACCATAGGTAAATTCTCCAGCTGAGGTCCTGACCAAACCGAAGCAAGAAGATCATGGAGATGGTCCCCGGGTGCAGTAATGTGCTGCCCACTGCTCCTCATAACAGGATGGGTTAAATGCAGAGCTGGAATTTCCCCACTGTGGGACTAATAAAGGCCTAGCTTTCTTTCTTAAAACAATAGAAAAGAGAAGCGAGAGAAGCAGCATGTTGCCTCCAAAATTGTCACCACAAAACACACTTCCTGGGAGGGGGTGTCAAATGTGTGAGTAGCAATACATGATAATTAGGCCAATAGGCATATTTTAGAGCTGTCTATTTTTTTCTTTAATTATAATTACATTTTAGTACACAAGAGATATTTACTATCTCAAAAATGCAACATAGTACACATCAGGACTTTCAGTAGAAACAGAAGTCCTATGTTTGGTGAAAAGGGGTTTCAAGGACCTGATGACAACATTCATTTTTACAAGCTGATGCAAGCTCTCAACAATCTTTGATAGATGTTTAGATATTAACTTGGATGCTGGATTACTCTGATTATAAGCACTATGAGTTTCCTGGTTAATGACTGTCACTTTGATTTTTAACATTATACTTGGTTCAGATTGTCCAAGCGCCTGTTCCCTCCTATACCAAGCCCTCCATCCAGGTTCTTGCATGTTTTGCAGAGCGAAGACCATGTAAGTGACAATTGCCTGTATAAAGAAATAATATATTTTTAAAATGACTTTCTTATAATAGTATTTCTGTTTGTGTAGCAGTTTGCCTTTCCTGACCTGGCAGCAAAACCTGATGAGATCACATTGGTGTTTAACTCAGAGAATGAAAAGACACATAAAAGTAGGCCTATATAATATTTAGCAATGCATTTTTTGTTTTATGGTAATATTTGTTTTTTTTTAAACTTTTTGAATACATTCTTGTGATGTGTCAACTAGACCAAATATCCAGACTTCACCCGGTCGCATTGTTTCACTTAAATGGATAGTGTGGGTTTTTTTTATGTTAATCTGTATGGGTTTCCTTCTAAAAGTTAAGTTTGTTGACACCGGCTTACCTCTGACAGTCTCAGCTGATCCCGGTTCGGCTCGCTTTCTGGAGCCCACGTAAGTAGATCCGGTAACTTCCCTGGAACATGAAATAAAGCTTGTTTTTCTTCTCAAAACAAAACATTTGTTAGAAAGGTGATATATTGGTGTCCGAAACAGTTGTCCACGAAACATCCAGCAGCGTATTTCGCATTTGCGTATTGTCTCTCTCCACTCGTATCACTACGCCCATGTTAACTCTATCAGCCACTTCACCTTCCGCAGATATCTACGCCGAAGTTTACAAGTGAACAGGCTGATAGAGCTAACATGGGCGTTAGGGGTGGCACGGTTCACAAAATTCACGGTTCGGTTCGTATCACGGTTTAAGGGTCACGGTTTTCGGTTCTGTACGGTTCTTATTGGTTTCTTTCAAAATACACCTTATATCATTTATCTTAAAGGAAAAGTAACGTTATTTTACAATCTGAGCCTTCTTTCGGTAATAAAACAAGTCGTTTGACTCACCCATAGCACGTTGGTGTCATTTGGAGCTGTTTGGTAAAAGTTATGTTGTAGCGTATCCGTTAGTGTGAGTATTCGGGGCATTACTTTGCGGTCTCCAAATAACACAAACTTTAGCACTTTTCAAATCATAGAAGCCCGATGTCTTAATCTACGATTTCATTTGAAGCAAAAGTGGCCTGTAATCCGAGATTTAGCCATAGTTTCGAGTTGATGAGGACGCCAGTGCGCATGCGCGGACTGTGCTCTCAGCTCCCGGGACCCAAACATGAAACGCAAAGCTGAAAACTATGGATAAATCTCGGATTACAGGCCACTTTTGCTTCAAACGAAATCGTAGATTAAGACATTGGGCTTCTATGATTTGAAAAGTGCTAAAGTTTGTGTTATTTGGAGACCGCAAAGTAATGCCCCGAGTACTCACGCTAACGGATACGCTACAACATAACTTTTACCAAACAGCTCCAAATGACACCAACGTGCTATGGGTGAGTCAAACGACTTGTTTTATTACCGAAAGAAGGCTCAGATTGTAAAATAACGTTACTTTTCCTTTAATAATCCACAATAACAGGATATAACATTAAAAAGGTTATAAGATTATATAATAATCTAATGTAATATAAAATCTTAATACAATGTAATAATCACACAATCTGAATTTGACATGACTTTAAGATCATTATTGGGACCATCTCTCCGATCTGGTGGCAGTAACTATGTCACCTGCTGTTGAAAAAACCCTTTCACTAGATATTGAAGAAACAGAAACAAAAGTACGTGTCTCGTATTAAACTTCTACCGGTGTGCGGGCCGCGCTCCGTCTGGAGCTGCGGATACCGCACGTCAGCAAGCGAGCGCGCGAGCAGCAGCTCTTTCGCGCGTGTAACGTGTAACGTGTTACATGTATCACAGGGCAGGTTAAACTTTATAAAACAACTGTCCGTGCCTCACTTACCGACTTTTCACGCGCTCTCTCCTCCTGTTAGCTTCCCTGATAGCGCGCATAAGCTAGGGAGCTCAATCCCTCTGATTAGAGCGCATTTTGGCGGCGGCGTGGGAGGGGGGTGTCCGTGACGTTCCGCTTTTCCCCAGACACCAGACTTAAATGACACTGGTGCATCCTCTATGTCCTTGCTGCTATCTCCACTCACACTTGCCATTTCTATCTAACTTTATTTACCGCACTCATTCATCTTTCTCGCGAAAAGGAAACACGAGCCAGCTTTCAAGTTTTTGAAGTTTGGTAGGAGTGAGATTTATTTTTACCATGTGTGAGCGTGTGAACACGTTGAATTGCGTGTGTCATACTCTCAAAGCGTGAGACTTGAGAGTGCTGCACGAGCCGAGGTTACGTACGGGCATGCCAGATGCAAGTATACATTGCGCATGCCCGGAACCGTCAGGTGCGCACCGAACGGTTCGTCGTGACAAGCGAACCGAACGGTTTGTCGGTTTTTCATGAACCGCGCCACCCCTAATGGGCGTAGTGATACGAGTGGAGAGAGACAATACGCAAATGCGAAATACGCTGCTGGATGTTTCGTGGATAACTTTCGGACGCAAATATATCACCTTTCTAACAAATGTTTTGTTTTGAGAAGAAAAACAAGCTTTATTTCATGTTCCAGGGAAGTTAACGGACCTACTTACGTGGGCTCCAGAAAGCGAGCCGAATCAGCTGAGACTGTCAGAGGTAAGCCGGTGTCAACACACGTAACTTTTAGAAGGAAGCCCATACAGATTAACATAAAAAAAAAAAACCGCACTATCCCTTTAATATGCTTTTGATATTATGTGCTTATGTATATTTTGTATTATCACACGATATTCTGTACACATTAAATTATAATCAGTAAAGAGTTCATCAACAATTAAGTGTTTCACATCAACAGTTTACTCTAAGGAAACCTCAGAAATGATGTAAGATTTACAACAGTCACAAGAAAAAAGGACATGCTGCAAACTTTAGAAAACTTAAACATATTGTCTTAGACATATTGTCCACAAAAACATTTTCATGATGCAAAATTGTATATGATTCACAGTGTGATGTTTTACATTTCAAGATACTCTGTAAAAGAAAAATGAAAATACATTTTTTTCCAAAAATCCATAAAGTAGAACGTGCATGATAAACCAGATGCCCTACCTGTTCTTAAGCGAAGGTATGGCAGCTGTGTTTTATCCAGAGGGTCTATGAGGGGGACTGTAGGACTTTCTGTGCAAGAGCCTGTTCTGTAATTTTCAATCAAAGCTTGCAGTTTGTGAAACTTTTGCCTGTTACAGCCCTGTTTTGCAGAAATAAAACAATTAGAGGCACATCTTGTCAACATTATGTCTTAATTTTGTGTGATTGTTGTGGACTAACCTGAAGAGACCAGCCATCTGAAGAATGAATGAGCCTGTAGGTGTGAACGAAAGGTGTTTTTCTGCCAAAAAAAAACAACAACCAAAAAACAGTAGCAGTTTAAATATTTAAATCAGTAGCCTACACATACTGTTGCTTTCAGTTTTGGAAGTAATGCGTTACAAAAGTAATAAAGTAATATAGCCTAAAGGTTTACTTTTTCAGTACAGTATAACGCATATGACTATAATACTAAAAATATAGCTGCAAACGTCACACCCCGAAAACGCCACACCCCAAAAACGCCACACCCCAAAAACATCATGCCCTGAAAACCCCATGTCCCACATTAACCCTAATAACTGTAAACCCCAACCACGACTCTAACCCCTAGCCCCAACCCTAATGCTAGGCCTAACCCTAAACGTAACCCTAAGCTTAAACCTAACCATAGCCTCAACCCCAACCCTAGCCCTTATGCTAGCACCAACTCATCAACTCGTAACCTAAACCTGCCATTTTTTCAAAATTGTTAATAAATGTTGTAAATATTGTTAATAAAAAAAAAAATCCAAGATGGTGGACTTCTGGTTTGTAAAGTGGTGTGGTGACATAAATGTGTGTTCCTATTCCCATGATGCATCTGGCTAGCAAATATGGTTTGGCTTTGCAAACCTTTGTGTAAGGACATCCCAATGGCAAGGACAGATTTTTGGTTTTTCTTGAGTATTTTCTTATAT
The DNA here is from genome assembly GCA_036785185.1 of Paratrypauchen microcephalus. Classification (NCBI taxonomy): domain Eukaryota; kingdom Metazoa; phylum Chordata; class Actinopteri; order Gobiiformes; family Gobiidae; genus Paratrypauchen; species Paratrypauchen microcephalus. The sequence goes on along the minus strand of JAVJIX010000121.1, from coordinate 1,521,626 downwards.
CAATCTGTTTAGGGTGTGATTTGGCAATTTTACCATTGGAATAGCATGGAGAGTTTATGTCATCACTATAAATTTCAGAAATTTTCAAAAACCTACATTCTTTTTTCCCCATATAAAATTTTTATTCAATCTGTAGGGGGCATTAAGGCACCAAATTCATTTTTTCCCCCACATTTAGTAGCTTTAGGGCAGGGAGTTTAACAACAGTTTAAAATTTCACTGAATTTCTGACTATTTGTGGGGCCATCAATGTGTGGTGTGGACAGACAATAATCCTTTGAGCCATCTAGACACCGCCAGGTTGGGGGCAACCGAGCAGCGCTGGGTCACAGAATTGTTGGCCTTTGACTATAAAGCAGGGGTCTTCAACGTTTTTCAGGCCAGGGACCCCCAAACAGATGGCGAACTGGGCCAGGGACCCCCTACTATATATACGGCATAGAATTGTGTTTTATATTAAATTGAGCTTAGTGTCATGTATAAACATTGCTACTCTGTTATGGTACATCCAATACAAGGAAATAATACACAGGTTAATACTGTATTTTACACTAAAAAATATAAAATTATATTATTTTAAAGTGAAATCAAAAGATTTCGCGACCCCCCTGCAGTACCTCCGTGACCCCCCTAGGGGTCGCGACCCCCCTGTTGAAGACCTCTGCTATAAAGTAATGTATCGCCCAGGTTGAGTTAAACAGAATGCCGAAGACTGACAGGAGCCGGGCGCAGTTGGAGCAGTTTCTTCCTGGCACGCCATTGCCAGAGGTTCTCTGGAAAAGTGCTGGAGGGTCACCGCAAGCGGTAGGCCAGTCAATAACAGCGCTGCCATCTTGTACTCCAGCTGACTTCAAGATACTCCAACATGCTGACCCTTCCTGGAGTTCTGGAAGCAGCAGAGGGCGCCAAGCCGGTCAGAGAAGGAGGGGGTGCATCCAGGAGCTCCCATCAAGCTCAGAGCTTGATTTCACTCTTTTAGAACTGGCCCCATGATGGAAGGGAGCTGGTTATGGTGATGACAGATTTATTTTCAAAATTCATTCAAGCAGTTCCTACCCGTGACCAGAAGGCATTCACAGCAGCAAAAATTCTGGTACACACTGACCAGGGGCGGAATTTTTAAAGCATGCTGGTGCAAGAGTTGTGCGAGCTGTATGGTGTCCAGAAAAGTCTCACTACGCCTTATCATCCGCAAGGCAATGGACAATGTGAGCACTTTAATCAGGAAGATTCAGGATGCCTGGGGTCTCACTGTGTACCAGGTGGTTAGAGCTCAGGGGGTGTGTGGTCTATTCCATTGCTCCTATAGACTCCATTGCCTCACTAGACCAAGTGAGGCAAGTCCATCAAACCGCTCTAAAGCCAGATGCAAATCAAGAGGTCTGGCCAGTGGCCACAGGGTTCACTCTCGGGGGAGGAGGTAAGCGATGATGAATTGGAGCCAAGGGCATGGCTAGTCATCAGAGTTGGTCAGCAACCCATCAACCCCAATTGAGCCATTAACCCACAGGTTTCCACCCAGTCCTCCTCAGGCAGTGCCAGTGGTACCCCCCAGTACTGTGTCCACATCCAGGAAGTCCACTCGGAAAACGGCTGGCACTCCAACCTCCTTCGTCTACCTATGTCTGTCCATAGATAAAGTGGGGCTGCTGCCTCTAGGGTCCAGGGTTGTGCAGCATTGTGACTACTGCCATGTTTCGGCCATGGTCGCCTCGCAGCTTCTAAACCCAGCTCAGCGCTTCAGCACTTCTGTTCCTCGTGTGAGTGTATGACTTAAGGGCAAGTGAAAGTAGGTTTAGAACTGTTGTTCTCAACCTGTGGGTTTGGGTCTAAGACTTATATTTATAAAATACAGTGGCAATTCCATTATGTCAGAAAATATTATTTACAATTCTAAGGAAAATTGGTTCACAACAAAAGTAACTCATGAAACAGTGTAACCCAGTTACGTTTGTGGGACAGTAACATTGTAATATAAATGCAGCACTGTAACTAGTAATAAGCCTATATAATGTATTGCAATTTTAGAGTAATTTGCCAAACAGTGGTTCCTTAACTGACCAAGCAGACCAAGACCATTGTTTCATTTTCAATTCTTATGTTACCTTCTCAAAAACATACCTGAGTTTTAAAAACTTAAATTTTAAGATCAACTATAAGCCTACACATCTTCAATAAGCCTACTCATGTACCTTCTGAAGGTCATGTATATTAATACTGCAATATGTCCAAAACTCCGCTGCCCGCCTCCTCACCAACACCCGCACCAGAGACCACATCACCCCAGTCCTCCAAAAACTCCACTGGCTCCCCATCCCACAGCGCATCCACTTCAAGATCCTCCTCATTACATACAAAGCCCCCCCCCCCCCCCCCCCACTGTTAAATCCAAGCACCGGACCTTGGGGGACCGAGCCCTTGCACTGCTGCCCCCACCCTCTGGAACTCCCTGCCCTTCCATATCAGAAACTCGGACTCAGTAAACCATTTCAAGTCACAGCTCAAAACTCATCTTTTCACCATTGCCTTTGACCCACATTAATTTAATTTGTTTTATTTTATTTCTTATTCCTTTCTGTAAAGCGTCTTTGAGTTGTTTTGAAAAGCGCTATATAAATCTTATGTATTATTATTATTAATACTTGCTATAAGTATATAGGTCTAAGTGCAGTAGCCTTGTGATACTTCCACTCCACATAAAACAAAAAAAGGGTCTTCATCTCACCTGACACAGAGGCAGTATGCTCCTGGTAAGGTCACGCTATCTCGTAGAAGAAAACTGCCATCCCTTCCAAACCTCTCCAGCAGCTGTTCTGTGGCCTGGCTGCTGATGCAGCCATAGTAAATGGAGGCAATGAGGTCCCCTTCTCGCTCCATGACCCACAGAGACAGAATGCTGAGCTGCTGCAGGAGCTGAAGGTGCACACAACTAGCAACATCAAACTGTGAAAAAGGATATGAGCCTCTTTATGGTTTTCACACTTTTTGTGCTTCGTGCAACCTATATGGCAGTCATGCACTTTGTTCAGCATAAACATAGCCGCACCTTGCCACAATGTGCAGACTACAAGCAACCAAACACATCCATCAAGAAACAATCAAAAACAAAAACCTCAGGTAAAAAGATGTGGCATCAGCAAGTAAAAAAAAACATGACAAAAGCACACACCATAGAAACAAGTGAATTTAAATACATTTATATATTCAAATGCTGGATGAATTTCATAAAATTAATGATCACATAAATTATGAATAAAACAGACCAAGAGAATTCCAACTGAGGCTAAAGTGTCACAGAGCATATTAACCCAACAGTATTCATTTCATATTAAAACAGGCAGTGAAGGAAAACATACGCATGTATGAATCTGCATGATGATTGAGGCAATACTGTTCACCACTAGAGAGTAAAGAACATAAGATGTTCAGCAGAGACATATTAGACATGTGCCAGTCCCTTTCTTATTCCAGTTATTCTTATTCTTTGATAAAAAAAAAAAAAAAAAAAAAACTTACTGTAACTTGTTTTTGGCCCTACCATGGAATGGATGCTCTGCCCTATACGTTGAGAAACATGTTATGGTCTTTGATGTGATCTTCTTGAAGGTTTTTTTTTTTTATTCGCTTTTTCTCAACAAGTTCATGTTTTGTAGGTGTGAAGAGAAGCGCACACCCAAATCCTTGTTTGCCTCAAAGAAACTTCCAAGACCTTTCAGCTCTTCTGCACTCTGAAAAACATTTTTTTTAAAAAATTAAATTTAGAAGACATAATATAGCATATTGTAAATATGATTAAATTCATACCAAAGCGTTGGTTTCATCTGTTTCTTCCTGCAGCTCCTGCAGTCGCTGTTGGAGCAGTTCAGCTTCCCACTGGACGATCGAATCTACACTGATCTCATGAACAGTATCTGTGACTATATCATCCAAATCTGTTTGGTCCATGCCATGTACATGAATAGACAAATCAGCTTGGAGCATCTGAGGATTATATAATGGGACATCACATATTACACACATATTACTCATGATGAACCTGTGAAGACAAATAAAGGCACCTGTTTTATCTGTTGTTCTGCTGTTGCCATGGGAGCCACATCTCTGAATGGAAGTATAAAGTTTCTCAGTGCTGAATCGTAGTGTTTTATCCAAGCATCACTCACAAGGAAGTCTGACGAGTGCATTAACTCATTCCTACATCGGATCACCTGAAAAAGCACCACATCAACCCCCGAAAGTGTTCAATTCTATGTAGAACTGAGTAGAATAATTAACAGCATTTACAATGTTAGCATAATCATTTATTTACTTAAAAACTAATGAACTAATTCTAAAAGAAATATTATAGAAGACGAAGACATTCTGCTTGTATTTGGGTATTTAGTTGTCAGGCTACAGGAAAATAATTATATGATTTGATTATCACCTAGGCCTAACCCTATTGTATTTAAAATGTTTCCATCAAATAATAAGCCAAACAAGAATAATTGGCATGATTCATACCGAGTCTGTTTACAGTCCAGGAAAGCCCTCCTGCTATTCAGTAGTGAACTATATAACATAGGTAGATAATTGTTTTTCTGAAACAGAATAGAAGCAGGTCCAATGACTTCAAAACTGTAGAACAGATAAACCTCAATTCACTGTAGCAAGAAGATTATTATGTACATGAAAAATAGCTATGAGACATTTCTGAAACCTACATGTATGCGTGAAGTATGAATTTTTTAATAATCACAGTAAGTAAATTGGGCGGCGACAGGATAGGTTGAAAATATTCTCATTCCTCGTGTAATAACAAGATAATATACCTCTCTCACAGGTTTAGGAGCCACAGAGTGAAACCAGTCACATGAGCTGATGAGGTTGAGCAAAGCTGAAGCATCGAACTGATCGGCTCCTCTGACCTTTCCCTGACCCCGGGGCATGAAAGCCTACAGAAGAGGCAAAAATGTTCAGACCTGTACCGCCACTATTATGAAATTAAACAATGCATGCTAATGTAATGGTTGTAAAACAAGACAATGATAAAATTATACACATTTATGATACAAATTTACTATTGTTAAGTATAGAATTCATAATAGGATTTATGTTAAAAGATTATTTTATTTTATTGGTTTATGATTATTATTTGTATTACATGATTGTACCACATTATCTTATACTATTTTCTGGCATTGTGGAAAGATTTTGGTTGGTTGAAGCACATCCGGTCTGGTGAACAGGAGGAAGAGCTCGGGTTCAGTCTCAGGTCATTAAAACCACTGACTTGAGACCTTAACGATCGCTGTTTCTTTATTCAAGTTTTATTACCCCTTTTTCAGGTAACTATGTGCTTCTGATGTACCAAGTTTGTACAAAAGTTATATTATAATTAATATTTGTTATTAAAACCACTGACTTGAGACCTGAACGATCGCTGTTTCTTTATTCAAGTTTTATTCCTACTTTTTCAGGGGGCCGTGGTGGTAACACTAACAGAACATACATAATACATACATTACACAGAGGGGAATACAGGAACAATAGGTGAAAGACATAAAATAATAATTCAAACTAAACCACTTTCTATAACTGACATGTGTTTTTTTTATTTTATATTGTTTTTTTTTTATTTATTCTATTTGTTGTTTGATTAGATTAGGTTTTGATTCAGACCATTTGGTTTGATATGTGATGTTTGCCTAAAAGAATGAGAAGCTACGTTGGGAAAGTCTATAGTTTGGGTTCAGTACCTTAGCGACCTCCCAGTGGTCGGTTCTCCAGGACACAGGTGAACAGTTGTCCCAGTTGACAGTGTTTTGGGGCTGTCTTTGGTGTGCCAGGATGGTCCTCTGCCACTCTGAACAAAACCTACATGCTTCTAAAAGCTGGACATACAAGAAGAAAGGTGTAGGCCACTGTAAACACAATTGTACAGTGGGGCTGGCCAATATGCTTAATAACAGAAAACCTTTGCGCAGATACTAAACAAGGAACTACATGTTTCCTGAATGAGATGGATGGACCTCCAGACCTTATTCCCGCTGGGTCTACAGAAACTCTCGCAGGGTCTCCGAAGTCGTGTGTTTTGATTGAGTAGGTCCGCGTGGAAATGTCTCATCTCGCAGTCTATGAACGGCTCCAGACCCCGAGCGAGAAAACACAGACACTGTCCCGCTTTTATCCAGTTTAAGTACTCTCTGTTACTCAAACGGGCACGCATATGTTCGTGAAACATATTAGCAGAGCAATTTCGCAGGCAAAACAAAACAAAAGTGGACGTCTTCCTAGTTAAGCTCCGCCCATGTGGTTGAACTGCCGCGGCCTCTAGATGGCGCTGTCCGCTTGGTAAACTACACGTGAAGGACAATCTACGCTTTTACCCCAAAACTGAGCTTAGGTGACCAAATGCTAATATAATATTCAAGAATCAAGTGGGACATTTATACTGTTACAGCGAAATGCCATTGTTTCAAAAAGTAAAAAGGTTTGTCACTAGTGGCCAGTTTTATGCTAGTAGCAATGGTGTTAATTATTAATTGTTAGCAGTGATGTGCTAGCTTGTAAAACCCATTATTGCGTCAAAAACATGTCGAATTAACTTAACTTAACTGTTATATTGGTGCAAAACTGTACTAGATCTACTAAACAAGTGTGTATGTTTTATTACTATAATCCTCTTGGAAACGCACCGTTGTTTTTTGTAAGAAATTAAGACCATTAAAGGTGCACTATGCATTTTTTTAAATTCTTTTTATTCTTTAATTATTGCTTTGCCTGGAATGTTCCATGGTACTCAATGGAGAGAAGACACCAGCCAAGTTACAAGTCAGATGTGGAAGAATGCATATTTTTCCAACATGTTTTTGAGTAATAAAACAAGAAGTTACATGTTGCACCTTTGAGTTAAATGTGATAAACCCATTGCTGAATCTTATGTGAAATGATCAATTTCAACATCTGAAGTGCAGGCTAAAATAATCCTGGTGACGCAGAGAAAATACATTTTATTTGTTGTATTATTTGTCATACTCTATTGGAAACAATACTCCATATTAAAAGTAAGATCCATTTTTATCACCGCAAAATATATTGATGAACTCATAATTTATAAACTCCTCTCTCTGCTCTCTGCTGCATCTCTTTGTGAGGATGAACTAACTGCTGTGTGTCTGTGCTGCTGGGACAGGGGAGCTCTGGGCCCGACCAGCCGGTGCTTAAAATCCCTTAGGCTGGAGCTGGAGGATCTCGCCGGGGAGGAGCAGCTCACTCTGACAGATATCATGGATCAACAGATACTCAGAGGAGCCATGGCTGTCTTCCCTGTGCCCAGGAGTACTCCACAGACAAGCACTAGTGGGTAAGGAGACACCCACACACAACTGCAGCTTAATTTTATATTCAGCAATCAACATATCGGACGTGGAACTGCGGAGAGTAGTAGTGCACTATTGTAACAGATTAAATGCAGACAATATGCTTACTGTATTAAGGGTATAGCATAGTAATGGGGGAGTGGGGATTTATCAATAATACTAGTTCAAGTGACATGTTCGTCCTTGTTAATTATGAATGAATGACTATACACAGTTTGAATACTGAAATGCAGAGCCAACTATTGAAGTCTTTGTGGTCTTTGCCCAGTATCAATCTAAATATCCCAGTGAATGAATAAATCAGGGAATATACAGTATGTAGCAGTCTCAAAAAGTGTTAATGACTCACTAACCCTTGCAAGACTGTACCCTATCATACAAGACGCAGGCTTCAGCCACCTAGTTTCTAGCTACATAGTTTTAAGATATGGTCAAAATACTAAGTATGTGACAGGTCCAATTTATAAACCTGGTATGTATTTAAATAACTAAATATTACTTTCATGGCCAACAAGATGGGAAAGGGTGTTATTAATTGATTATTACCACTGTTATGCAAGCATTTTAAACCATGAACAATAAAATATCACTTGTCCACTTACTATAAGATATGTCCAATTATAAGCCAAATAAGTTAATATTTCTGTAATATTTGCTCAAACATTGTGTCCCTGTGCAATGTTTAGTAGGCATAAGAGGCAGACATTCAGTGCATTTGTATTTTGTTTAAAAATTCTTAAAACGTTTTCCCCACGTTTGCGGGATTAGTGACCGTCTCAACTTTTGTGGAATTCGGTTTGTCTAACAAATTAACAAACATGCGTCTGTATGTACTCTACAATCCACTCAGCAGGATGCAGTATTTGCAATGAGTATAATGTGAGTATTTGCTTGTCTGTGTCTTTGTTAGCTCCTTGACTGACTACCTTCTGCCCACTGCATGCTGGGATCTGCTCTAACCTCCATGACCTGACGTGGAACAACAACAATGCAACAAGGCAAGGTAGAAAGAACTGACATGTGAGTAATCTTTTCAATGTTTACCACAAAGCACCAGCAAAAACAGCTGAAACAGTCAGAGCAGGAGCTCCAATTAAAACACTTGACGTTACAATTATGAAAATGAAAAGACATTTGTGTTGTATCAAATAATTCCATCTTTACATGAAAATTTAATTAGCCTTTTAGGATGCAGAGCGAAAAACAAATATGCCTCTATCTTTGTAATTGGATCTCTATGGATTTGAGGATAGTTAAAGTAGATTAGACGGCCTGGAGAGGAGTGCGCATAAATGAGTGCTGCTTCGATGAAGGGGGGGCACAACAATATTAATGTGCTGTGCTGCTAGGTATGCATGAGTATGTTCCATATATAAATACACATATATATCTTTGTACTTGAAATCCCAGCAGGGTGGGTTTTTTAAGCAGAGCAGATCAAAGCGACATTAGTATTCTGAAATAAATCACATGCTAGGCCCTCACTGTGTGCGTCCCCAATCATATCCACAGGAGACACACACAGACTTGTTCCCCCCACATACCACCTCTCCCCCCTCGCGCCCTAGCCCCTAGCGGCCTTCACAGCGATCTGCTTACTGCCTTCGAATCCTTTGTTACATGCTTTCAGTTTCTCACGTTCTGACTTGAGCCCGTCTCCTCCTTCCGTCTGCAAATAAGCAGGAAAATGCTTTGTCAGAGAAAACTGTTGTTCATCACTGAAAAAGTCAGAAGCGCAAAGTAGGGTTTTTTGACAAGTATATCCTTAGGGAGCGCCCTCTTATTCTCTCCTCTCTCCATCTTTCTCCTCCCAACAACTCGCTCCCCATCAGTCCTCTTCCAGCTCTATTTTGGGCCCAGCAATGGGATGACTGAAAATTGAGGAGATACAAGTTGGACAGGTTCTTTAAAGGCTTTGAAAAGTCTTTTCAAAACAAACAAAAAAATCAATTGCATGTTATGATTTTGTAAGGGGGCAGAATATTCACAAGGACAGTGTTTTTTTTTTTGTTTTTTTTTAAACCTGAGCAAATGGACAGGGTTACCTCAAGAAAACGGTCTAACATAATAGCAACCAAATATGTATGATAGCAGAAGCAGCAGATGGCTTTAGTTACCTGTTGAAGTAATTTAAAAAGAAGATATGAACTGCTTGAATCTGAATGAATTGGTCAAACATGGAAAAAGACATTTCCCTCTAAAATCATATTAGACCTATACAATTCATTTGGTAGCTATAAGCCGTTGAAGGCCACAGTCTGGTTTGATTGGCTACTCTTTTGAGACTACTGTCAGTGCTTTTTAATACTTTCATATCTAAGATAAGATAAGATATGCCTTTATTATTCCCACAGTGGGGAAATTCCAGTGTTGCAACGTACAGATCAAGAACAGCAAGAAAAAGTAGCATGCAATAAAAACAAGATCATAAATAATGGCTTAAAATAATTTAAAAATGGACCTAAAAATAGACTCTCGAGTCTAGTTGAATATTGTAGTGTAGATAAAGTTGAATGACATGTTAACAGTGTTCATTGTACAGTCTGACAGCAGCAGGAAGGAAAGACCTGCAAAACCTCTCCTTCACACAGTGAGGGTGAATCAGTCTGTCACTGATGCTGCTCTCCAGAGCAGACAGAGCGTCCTGCAGGGGATGAGACTCATGGTCCAGCATAGAGATGACCTTAGCCAGGACCCTCCTCTCCCCCACCTCCTGCACTGAGTCCAGAGGACAGCCCAGGACAGAGCTGGACTTCTTGATGACCTTGTCCAGCTTCTGCATCTGTGTTGTGAGTCCAGTCCAGTTTGTTGTTCAGATGAACACCCAGGTACTTGTATGAGTCCACTCTCTCAATGTCCCTTCCCTGGATGTTCACTGAGGGGGCAGTAGAGTGGCATCTGCGGAAGTCTACCACCATCTCCTTTGTCTTCCCTGCATTGATGATGAGGTGGTTCCGCTGACACCAGTCCACAAAGTCCTGTGTTAGTCCTCTGTACTCTACATTGTCATCATCCTTGATGAAGCCAATGATGGCAGAGTCATCAGAGAACTTCTGCAGGATGCAGCAGTCTGTGTTTTGTCTTAAGTCTGCAGTGTAGAAGGTGAAAAGAAAGGGTGCGAGGACAGTGCCCTGGGGCACCCCCACACTGCAGGTCAGGAGGTCAGACACACAGTTCTTGCTCTAACAAACTGGGGCCGGTTTGTGAGGTAGTCCAGGATCCAGTCTGCCAGGTCACAGTCCACACCGGCGGTCTCCAGTTTGTCCCTCAGGAGCAGTGGCTGGATGGTGTTGAAAGCACTGGAGAAGTCAAAGAAGAGAATCCTCACAGTGCTGCTGGGGTTCTCCAGGTGAGACAGTGAGCGGTGCAGCAGGTAGATGACGGCGTCCTCCACTCCGATGCCAGGCCGGTATACAAACTGCAGCGGGTCCATCGCTGAGCTCACGGTGGAGTGGAGGTGGCCAAGGACCAGTCTCTCCAGTGGTCCGTCTGGTCCTGCTGCCTTCCTAGGTCTAATCTTCTTGAGCTCCCATCTCACCTGGGCTGTAGAGAATGACAGTGGCAGGCTGGGGGGATGGGTGAGTCCATGTGTGGCGGTGGGCTGAAGAGCAGAGGCAGAGGAGTGAAGAGGTGCAGGAGTTCCCCATTGTCCAGCTGGGGAGGTGAGAGCTGGCATTTAAGTAACATCTACTGTGTTCAAACTTTTAATATAAAGTCCATTAACTAATTCCCAAACTAACTAACACATGACGACCCAAACCACAAATAACATTGTGGTTTGTTGTTAAAGTGAAAATTGCAACTTAATAGAATAGAGAACACATCTGACATCTGTGCTGGACCCATTGGTATCCTGTCAGAGGCTTAGTTAACACTTTTAACTGTCACTATCATTTTCCTCAAAATCAGAGATGCCCCAAAGGAAGACCACAGTATCTCGCATTGACTTGTATCCACGTCTCTCAACCTAGTTTCCAGTTTGAAAAAGCCTGCAGTTGAAGTAGAGGGAGCAAAGGGGAGGTAAAATGATTGGCACGTTGCAGTAGGCAATGGAGGATGCTCATTTTGAACTGAGAGAATTAAAATGAGATGCACATAACTTGCCCCCTGTAGCTCTCTGACAGATACAATATCCGTGAGATTCAGGCTCCCTTTGCGCTTTGTTGTCCGTCTGCGGTAAGTGTGATGTGGGAACGTGTGTGGGATGGCTAAGTTGAGGCCGTAGCAAACATGCATGTAGTTATTTATGTGTCTCCTTGTATCTTTGTGCTTTAACTTGTGTGTGTGTGTTGGTGTGTCATTTTGATAGCCACCCACATGAATATGCAGATCAGCTTTAGAGAGCGTATGTGCTCAGCATTAAAGCCTACTCTCCACTGCTGACCCAATTTCACACTGCGGTCTGTCTAAGTGTGTGTTGCTTTTGCTTATCAATGTATTTTGACAAGCTTGGAAAAACTGCACTGGTTAAAGCAGAGGTGTGGATGTACTTGTTTATGAACCTAACCAAGCTTGCTTCCATTACTGACTGATGAAGCTCCACTGCTCATAACCTACAAATTACTGCTTAGTTGCTTTAAAAAAAAAGAAAAAAAAAAAAAACTGAATTACTTATGCTAGCCCTCCCATGTGAGCCTTATTTGTGGTTGTTTATTCTGGGCGTGTTCAGCAAAACTCTGAACTCCCATATACTAAAGGCGTAATAAATTCATTACAATCTCATTTTGCTCTCGAGACCGCACTCACAAAATGCTACAATAACTCATTTGTGAAGGAAGCAGATGCCTACCACTTATCCATCTAAGAGAGATGATTGCTCTGTTTCTCCATAGCACTTTTTAAAAGGTGTGGTGAGTCATGGCAGCAATGAAGAGGTGGCACTACAGACTTATGGATGATTTTTGAGCACACGCACAATATATCTCCTCTATGGCCCCAATTTTCATGCAATTTCTCTAGTGATATGGAAGGTAAAATAACCCCTTCTCCCCAAATACAATTTCTGTGATCCTACGAAGCTGTCTGGAGGCATTTGGTACTTCATCAAGAAGGTTATGTACCAGCGTGTACTCTGAGATAGCTCTGAAAGTAATGAGTTTGTTCTGATTAACATTTCAGTGAAGGTCATTCTGGGGTCATGGACGAATATTATTTCCTTTTGTGGTAAACCTTATCATAAAGAATTGTGTCCCAAGATAGAACCAAAACAAATCTCATAGCAAATAAAGTTGATTAATAAAGTATTATTTTTTCTAATTAAAAGTACACCATGTTGAGGTGTCTGGTGGAGGGTCTGCTATCAGCGTGTCTCTAGGGAGATGTCCGTCCTTTGTATAGAATGTTTCACAATATGACATTAAACGTATCTATCTCTATGAAGACAAGCATTTGGTGGAGACGGGCCTCACCAGGAAGGCGCGCATCTTCAAAATAGGAAGGCATGTCTTTTTGGTTTACAGCAATTGTAATTGAATAAATGCAAGATAGGTGCATAATGCCATACGTTGGAACATTCCAGCAGATTTTGGATACTTAATAAGAAAACACTGTGCACCATTTTCTGCCATAATATCTTAGTGTAGTCAGACATTATGTCAAAGGTCTGCTGTTAAAATGTCAACATCTTTTCTGCCCACCAGTTTCACCTACATATTTCAGCTTATAAGTTTATTTTTTTCCACAGAATGACAAAACTGGTCATATGTGTGATTAATTTATGACTATTGGCAGATTTTGTAGTGAAATGGTCTACTATTTTAATGCACACTTGCTTGTCTTAAGGAGCACAGTAGTTTCATTCTAATTTCTAATTGGGTCTTTTTAAAGGAGAAGGCTATTGCCAGCCCTGTCAGCAAAAACATGTGATTTGGACAGACTTTGGAAGAACAAATTATTATTCTATTATGTTGGCATTAATGGCATTAATTAAAGCCCTGTGCCCTTAAATCTGTGAAATACTCTACTGACACCTTATTTAATCCTACCTGTACCTTTGTATTTTATTATATTTTATTATATATTTTTTTATTATTGTTTACCTTTTCCCCTGCACTTTTTGCAACACTTTTTTACCATGTACTATGATTGCATGCTATTAGTACCTCTTGACTATCTTAGCGAGTCAGCGGTTCTTCTGATCCTAAGCATTTCATTGCATTGTTGACCTTGTGTTGATCCTGCATATGACAAATAAATAGGGCTGTCAGTTTAACGCGTTAATTAGATTAATTAATTACACTGCAAATTAACACGTTATAAAAATTAACACAGTTAATAATTGAGTGGCAATTCAATGCTTGCGCATTTTAAATTTCACGTGCGGCGAGCAAATCGCTGATAGGGCCTTTGAATGGCAAGTTTATTTATAAAAAGAACAAAGACAGGACTATCAACAAGGACGCCGTGATTTGTAGCTTTTGTCAAAAATAATTTTCCGATCACCGAAGCTGCTCCAGCCTGACGGATCATTTGAACAATAAACACATCCGGACAAGTTCCATCATTACCGGTGATAGTGCGCACCACACCAAACCAACAAACCACTAAACCAACAAACCACCAAACCAACAAACCAACAAACCACCAAACCAACAAACCAACAAACCACCAAACCACCAAACCACCAAACCAACAAACCAACAAACCACCAAACCACCAAACCAACAAACCAACAAACAAACAAACCACCAATCTACCCAACCAACAAACCAACAAACCAACAAACCACCAAACCAACAAATCAACTAATCAACAAACCACCAAACCACCAAACCACCAAACCAACAAACCAACAAACCAACAAACCACCAAACCAACAAATCAACAAACCACCAAACCACGCTCGCAGAATTTGAGAAACAAATGAGCAAAGCGACCACTTGAAAACTGACAAACTCAATCGCAATGTTCGTTCGTTCATTCGCTCACTCACAATCTCTCTCTCTCTCTCACACACTCTTAAAATGCAATTAATTAGATTAATTAATTACAAATCCTGTAATGAATTATATTAATTTTTTTAATCGCATGACAGCACTACAAATAAACAATCTTGAATCTTGAATCCCTGTGTTGTTTATGTTCAGGTAAATTTGTATTGAGAGCCATGTTTATAATAACCATAAATAGTGGTTTGAAAATAATGATCTATACGAGAAGAAAAATTGTGATGACTTATTTTACCATATCCCCCAGGCCTTGTGCTCCCAGATGACATTCCATCAACCATAAGGGCTTATATTAGTGTATAAGCACAATATTGCTGATTACTTTTTTATCCATCTTAGCGACTTATAATGTATTTGCATCTAAACTTAAATTTCCAGTGCACTGTGAAATGAATTGCTGGTTCTTTGTTCCGGTTTAATGACTTGCCACAGCCATTGCCTCTACTACTGTACTTGTATGTTGTCAACTCAGCAGTGCCAGTCAGCAGAAACGCTCAGGCAGAACGGCACTTCCCCGGGCTGCCAGTAGATGGAGCTGTTGAGAGGAGGGAAGCCCAGCGGCGACAGAGGCGAGGGGCGGCTCTCTGGTCTATTGTTCCCTGTCCCAATGTTGGATCCTCTGCCTCCAGTCTCAACTTCACCACTTGCACTTCAAAGAGAAAGGAGGAAGGTTAAAAAAATTAGGTGAATACATTTTACCGCCTTCATTACAAGCCTTCATGTTGCTGCGGATATGCTTTTAATTGCTTGGGCTAAGTACACAACCTATTTTCCTTTACAAACGCCAAGTGATGATCTTGTAGAATCACAGTGAACGCTTGAAGCACTGCGCTGAAAAAACAAAAAACTAACTTATAAAATATTCAAAGTAACTTGTCAGCAAAGCACCTTGAAAACAAGTATCATGGTGAAAGGATAACTATAAAGCAGTGCTCGGCCAGCAGCACATAGCTTAATAAGAGTTGGCACTCTGCTCTGATAGACATTCCTCTGCATCTTTAACCCTCAACCCGGGAGCCCGCGCACACACCCAAACTCTGTGAAGTAGATCAATGGGAGGATTATCGCAGGACCAAGATGCCAGTTATAAAGCTGCTCTGTGCTGCTGCAGAGAGGAGTGAAGATTGAGAGGCTTTGCTTTGATCTGGGCCTGGTGCATCAGAGAGGGGCCGCTGGTGATGATAATGATGCTGAGGCCCAATGCAGAGGCAGTCTGGGTTTGGCCCGCACTCTTTCCCGGCCGGTCCCTGGTCCTACACGGTACAAAAAGACCGTCCTTCGAGGGTTTGATGGGACAAATGGATTTAGCTGGGCAGATTGTGAATTTATTCCAGCAATGTTTTTCTGCCCTGAAAAGTATTGATGCTGTGGTGTGAGCGTGTGCCTGCTCCGTCACATTAGATCCAGCTGAACACCTCTGTCCTCCTTCAAGGACATCCCCTCCCTCCCTTCTCTCCACTCTTTCCTCTCCTTCCTCTATCCCCTCTATCCTGTCTTTCTCCTCCCTCTCTCAGTTCTTTCCTCCCTTCCTCCCAATCTATCCTTCTTGTCCTCCCTTCTCACTTTCCTTTCTTCCCTCCATCCTCTCGCATCTCCATTTTCTCTCTCGCTCACCTCCTCTCTCTTCCATCCATCCTGTCGCCTCTCTCTTCCTTTCTTTGTCTCTTCCCCTCCTCTTCTTTCCCTCTTGCTTTCTCTGCTTCATTCCCCCTTCTCTCCTCCATTGTCTCTCCCTCTCTTACCGTCCTCTCCCCTTCTCCTCCCTCCTCTCCCTTCTTTCCTAGCCTTTTACTCTCCACCTCTCCTCCCACCCTCGCTCCTTTCAGCCTCTCTGTTCTTGCCCTCCCCTCTATCCCCTCCATCCTTCCCTCGTCCATTCTCTATCTTTCTCACTCCTCTACCCCCTTCTATCCCTCTCCTTTTTATGCATTCCTCTCTCCCTTTTCTCCTACCTCTTCATCGCCTCTCCCCCTTCATACTCCTCTTCTCCTCACTCTCTTTCCTAACTTTGCTCTCTCTTTCCTCCTCCCTCACCCCCTTTTCTCTCCTCCATTCCCTCACCTTACCTCTCTCCCCTCCCTCTCCTCTCTCCTCTCTCCCTCACCTCCATCCCCCCTCTCTCTCCTGTCCATCTCCCCTCCCTCTGCACCCCCCCTCGCAGAGTCACATCGTGGCGTTCTCGTGGTGTGACAGGTCGAGGTGCAGGAGACGGCTGCTGACATTCAGGACGGTAAAAGGCTTAAGGTGGAGTATGTCTCAGAGGCACATACATTTCTCCCTTCGGTGTATCTCTCAATCTTATCACAGAAGTGGCCCCGTCGCAACTGAATAACTCGAAGTGAAAGTACCCCCTCTCCTCCACATGATTCATTCTCTCCGTCTTTCTATTGACTCACGTTGCTTCATTTTGTACATTAGCCAAAGCTTGATGATTATCATAATAGGATGTGAGGTCAGTAATCTTTTAATTACTACTAAATGGGAATTAGATTAAGCTTTTGTTTGAGGCAGAAGCGGCTAAAGTTAACCAGATTAGCGCCTTGTGGATCAGACCAAAGTGAGGAGGATGAAGCACCGAAGGTCAAACAGGGCTCGGCGTACACAAGGTCAAGATCTGATTGGCTGAGCTATAATCTGTGTTAACATGACATCTGTCTATTGTATTAGGCAAATGTCTTTATGCCACCTAAATTTCAGCAAACCCAATTTCCTAAACCCAGTTATTCTGTAATAGTAATTCCTTATTAATTAAGAGGAATTTGTCTGAATTCACTCAGGCTTTTGTCTGTAAACCCTATTTGGTGCACCCCAATCCCCTTTGTACTCGGACAGCACGATTTCACCAAGTATTAGATTTGATTTGCCTAGTTATTATGTGTCGGCATAGTATAGCATGGATGCACAGAATTATTATTATAATTAATTATATTGAAACTTATCCAGTTTGAATATGTAGTTCAGCAGGAGTTGTTTGCACAAGAGGCCCTCCCTGACCTGCTATCCATATTGTTTCTGAGGTGACTGTGGCTTATTACTTCACTTGGTGATACCTGTCCCACCAAAACTACATTAACTAAACTGAATATTACAATGTCTATATATTGCCTGGATGATGTGATGATAAAAAAAATTCTGACAGTGTGCTATTTTGATGGCATCTTCATATTGTGATTCAGCTCAAACACAGAGATACTGCTCTGCATAATGAATTAGAATATTTATTTACCAATTATTAATATTTAATGTACAGGGCAGGCTTTAGATCTAGACCAGGTGACCCACAAGAACTGATAACAGAAGATACAGTGGCAACAATTTCCTGTCAGATTGTGTAGCGAAAAAATGCATTCACCACCTTGGCCAAACTTGACAAGGACAGTTATACAGTATGGTGTACCTCTGCATGTAAAGTTTTTGAGTGACAGCTGGCTTGCAAAGAGATACCGATGCCTCCACTTGGCTGAGACCTTGATTTGGTTGGACGGTTTGTTGATTTTTGACATTAAACTTTGATTGGCTCTGCTCTCGCTACCGTCTTTTGTGCTATTGCCACTGTGCAGGTTATCTCACCACTCTTTCTCCCAGAGTTGTCTCCACTTTTCCTGCCGGTACATTACGCCTTATCAAGCCCTTTCTCACACTTTCTCTATACAAAGCTTTTCTTTTAGAGCTGACCGCCTCACCACTTCAACTGATGGGCCCATACTTACAGAGCTACATCCCCTTTTCCCTGCTTTTCTTTCAATGTTCTAGTCGTTACCCCCTCATCATGACTGCCCCCCCCTTCTCGCCCCTTCGTCTATTCTGTAGCGCTGCGTGGGTGGCTGAGTTTAATGAATTCTCTTTTCTCTCTGCAGCCATCCACTGATTTCTGATTGTGAAGAGTGTGTGCGCGCAGTGAAGGGCTCTTACACGCACACTTCACCTCAGCCAGTTGACAAGGAGCATTTAAATAATCTAAATAAATTTTCGCCTATGTCCTGATCAAGGGCTTGAACTTCCTTATTCTACAGGGGAAAGTAGAGTCAAGTTTGTTACATGTCCTATTTTGTGGCTACTCATGGTCTGGCAAACTTCTACTGTCAAAGTTCATGAACTGGCTTTGCTATAGGAATTATCAGTCTTATAATGTATGCTTTTAAAAGTGAAGATGGATGTAGTATTTTGTTCAAGGACAAAAAGTCTGAAGTGGGCAGTGGGTTGATTTACGGAGACTCACTCATGGGTGTTGCTATGGTTTTTTTAAAACTCATATTTATATAATAATGAGAACTGCTTGTTCTCTCCTTACCTATCCATCAACCATTTCTGTCATTCATTAGATATTGTGTCCATTTGGGGACATTCTCTGTATTCAAGGGGTTCCAGGCAAATTATTCTTTCCTGATTTATAGCATTTTGTGATGACTTTTCACCATTCAAAAGATGTAATATTTTTTGATTGCAAATGGGGATGGAAGGGCATTGCCAAAGCTGAAACCCATGAATACTAGAGATAGACTGATACGGGATTTTCATGGCCAATGCCAATACTGATTGTTTGGACACCAGAGCAACTGATGTCCAATAAGCTCAGGCGATATTTTGGGACCCAATGTAGGACAAATCTTAATTTTTCCCTAATTATACGTTTATTATCCACAATCCTATTTCACTGGAGCTGTGTATCCACATTTTGTGCAGTGCTGTCTTTGCTCTAAAATCTTTCCTTTAGCCATGTGGTCAGCTGAACCAACATATCAACCTTTTTTGAGATTTTACATCCAATATGTTCTTTTCTGAAAATCTCTGCACATCAACTTACTTCCATCTTTGACCAGTCCATGCTCCTTTATTTGAAGTTGCATAGACCTAATTTTCTTGCTGAGGTTTAGAACCTCATATTTGTCTTTAATTTGTCCCAGAATTAAATTAACTACTGATGTGTGATTGGCTGTTAAAGATTGGCATTCGTTGTTATTACAATGGGTTTCCCTAAAGTAGCCAGTGTGAGTGTACAAAGACATAGCAGGGACAAGGCAGACAAAATGTGGAGTAAGCAAAAATTGAAAATCTAATTGGAAGTTTTTTTAGAGCACAGTTTTTAATTTAACCTTCTTATGAGTCTGCAGAGTTAAGTGTCCCATTGTACAACATTAAAGGAGATTGTCCTTTGTGCCAGAATAATGGTTCAGCAGCAGTGGCTCCATCGTGCTGCAGAGATATGTCAGAGCTAGTACCACCAGCTGTTTCTGCTGTTCTGTTCTCTGATAATGTTTTACCTGGATTAGGGGAAAAGGAGACCAGTTTGTTTTAGATGTTCTTTATCAGATTTTTGGATAATGTCTTGCATTCTTTTTTGATTTGCAACTGTCTTTATGTGTTGATTCTTTAATAGTTTTGAATTTTGGGCTTACTTAAATACTACATTTTAAACTTGTTAGAGAAGTTCCATTTCTGTGCTGTACTGAGGGTACATTACCAGCTCAGTACTTCTTATCTTGTCCTACGTCATCAAATGTATAATACTCCCTACAATACAAGCCTTGAATGTCTTGAGTCTTTATGTCTCTGGGTCCTGCACAGATGGTAAATAACCTTCCACTGTGTGAGAACTCATCCCTCTTCTCTTTAGCTCTTTAGCTCAAGACTAATTAGTGAATCTACTTTATCTTTGGTGACTATGAAGTTGAACTGATCAGCCCGCCTGCACCACATCAGACAGGAATAAGAGTTGAATTTTCCTTTCAACTCCACATCTGATTGCATTTTTATTAATTTGATTTATCTTTGTTGTGGTTTTAAGATAAACAAAAAAAATGAATTGAACTGTGACAGCACATACAATACAAGCTTGTTTACCTGTTCACAGAACTGTATCTTATACTGAAGATCTCCATAGTTACGTGACAAAGGTCTAATTTGCAACATAGATTCCCTCCTACACTGACTCACAGAAATCTATTTAGGGCATCTTTGGTATTTAGAGCAATTTGAAAACATTTGAAACATCAAGGCAGCTGTTTTGCTGTACATATATATATATATATATATATATATATATATATATATATATATATATATATATATATATATATATATATATATATATATATATATATATATATATATATACTGTATATACATACACACACATACACACACATACACACACACACACACACACACAAGCCGGAAGGAAGGAGGCCGAGGACTAGTGAGTGTGGGAACCACTGTCCAGGATGAAACATCCAAAATCCATAAGTACATCAAGGACAAGGCCCCGACAGATGATGTGCTCAAGGAATGTCTCAGACAGTGGCGTGCAGAGGAAGAGGTGCTGGGGGGACCATCATGGCAGGACAAGCCCCTACATGGGGCATACCACCGAAACATAACTGAAGTGGCTGATATCAAGAAATCCTACCAATGGCTGGAGAGGGCTGGTCTGAAGGACAGCACAGAGGCCCTCATCCTGGCTGCACAGGAGCAGGCCTTGAGCACCCGAGCAATAGAGGCCCAGATCTACCACACCAGACAAGACCCAAGGTGTAGGCTGTGCAAAGAGGCTCCTGAGACAGTCCAGCACATAACTGCAGGGTGTAAGATGCTGGCAGGGAAAGCATACATGGAGCGACACAACCAAGTGGCGGGCATAGTGTACAGAAACATCTGTGCAGAGTGCGGGCTGGAGACCCCAAGGTCAAGGTGGGAAACACCTCCGAAAGTTGCGGAGAATGACCGAGCCAAGATCCTGTGGGACTTCCAGATACAGACTGACAGAATGGTGATGGCGAACCAACCAGACATAGTGGTGGTGGATAAGCAACAGAACAGAGCCGTGGTGGTGGACATTGCAATACCAAGCGATGGTAACATCAGGAAAAAGGAACACGAGAAACTAGAGAAATACCAGGGGCTCAAGGAAGAGCTGGAGAAGGCCTGGAAGGTGAAGGCATCAGTGGTGCCCGTGGTGATCGGAGCACTCGGGGCTGTAACCCCCAAACTGGAGGAGTGGCTACAACAGATCCCAGGAAAAACATCAGACATCTCAGTCCAGAAAAGTGCAGTACTAGGAACAGCAAAGATACTGCGCAGAACTCTCAAGCTCCCAGGCCTCTGGTAGAGGACCCGAGCTGGATGAGAGAGAGAGAGAGACCAACCACTGTGGAAGGTGAGGAGCACAACCCAGCATGCTGCTATCACCACAGGCACCACTGTCTCAGGAGCCTCTTTGCACAGCCTACACCTTGGGTCTTGTCTGGTGTGGTAGATCTGGGCCTCTATTGATCGGGTGCTCAAGGCCTGCTCCTGTGCAGCCAGGATGAGGACCTCTGTGCTGTCCTTCAGACCAGCCCTCTGTGCTGTCCTTCAGACCAGCCCTCTCCAGCCATTGGTAGGATTTCTTGATATCAGCCACTTTAGTTAGATTTGGGGGTAAGCCCCATGTAGGGGCTTGTCCTGCCCTGATGGTCCCTCCAACACCTCTTCCTCTGAGCTCTACTGTCTTTTAACATTTTAAGATTTAAGTCTTTATTTGGTCTCACACACAATGACACACATTGACACACGGGAGAAATTTGACTTTTGCATTTGACCCATCCTTTTCAGGAGCAGTGAGCAGCCATCTTTCCTCTCGGGGGGCAGTGCCGTGAAGGGTGGTCAGGCATGGTCAGGAGCTTTCGTGTCTTAACCTCTGTGGTCTGTATCTCCTCCTTTGGCCAGCTTATGATTCCTGCTGGGTATCTGATCACTGGCAGGACATAGCTGTTTATTGCCTGGGCCTTGTTCTTGCCATTGAGCTGGCTTCTTAGGACTTGCCTTACCTCATTGTAGGTATTTGGCTGTAGCCATTTTCCTTGTTGCCTCTTCAAGGTTGCCATTTGCTTGTGGGATACCAAGGTCCTTGTAACTGTCCACAATGTCTGCTAGTGTTCCCTCTGGGAGTGAGACCCCCCTCTGTGTGGACTACCTTCCCTCGCTTGGTCACAATCCTACTACATTTCTCAAGCCCGAATGACATTCCAGTGCCTGTGCTGTAGATCCAGGTGGTGTGGATCAGTGATCAGTCTCGCTCGCTCATAACGTACAGCTTGTTGTCATCCATGTAGAGGAGGTGACTGGTGGTGGCCCCGTTTCTGAGTCGGTATCCATAGCCAGTGCGGTCGATAACTTGGCTGAGGGGGCTCAGACCTATGCAGAACAGCAATGGGGACAGTGTGTCTCCTTGGTATATGCCACATTTGATGGACACTTGTGCAAGTGGTTTGCCATTGGTTTCAAGGGTGGTTTTCCACAAACTCATTGAGTTTGCAATGAATGCCCTTAGAGTCCTATTGATATTGTACAGCTCCAAGCACTCACTTGTAATCAGACGGGTTCTGCAGTCATGGGTGACTGTTTGGTCAACCAGACCGAACCAGTATGTGGTCTTTAATTTCAAACCTCTTGTTTGTCCACATCAACAAATAGTGTTTGGTGTGTTGCAATGGAAAGTGAAATTGCTTGGAGTTGAATTTCTCTTTGGAAGGATGCATAGGCACAGCTCATGTTGTTGGAGACTTTGGAGATTTCAGAGAGGCCAAACTAAAACGTGTGAGATGCTGAGGGCAGAAGCCAGACAGGTGGCCTAGAGGCAGACCAAAGAGGAGATTTATGAATTTAGAGAAAGACGATGAGGTGGGTTGGGGAGAGTGAAAAGTATGCCACAGCAGATGATGGATACTGTGTATAAAATTAGGGATTGTCTGGTGGATTTTTTGAGCCTATGTCTGTTATTTATTTTGCTGCTGTGTCTGATATCAATAATATATTTTTTAAATCCATAACAAGACCCGCAAATATATGTTAACTTATGTTAATGATCACAAATTAACTTAACAAATTAACTTAAAAAATAATATTAATAACAGAATATACTTTATGATTGTGCATCCATATTATTAGCCTAGTTGCTCTTTTATTTCCATGTTAACTCATTTGTCTGTTCAAAAAGACAAATCTAATACACTGAGGACAAACTAAGAATGACATGGGGCAGAGATCAGGGCAGCCAAGAAAAAAATATCTGTGCCAAATATCTATATCTATAACTGGGAAATACCTCTGTTTTCACTGATACAGTACTTATATTGGAGCAGATTCATCGCCAATCCCTTTGTAAAATCCTGAGAATGTGAGAGTGTTGAATTTGGTGTAACGGTTGTACTATCTGGAGGGTATTGCTTAGTTTTGTATCACTGAATCAGAGGCTTTTCTATCATGTGTATTCTCTAGACAAGTTTAGAAAATTGGGGCTTTTACTTGCACAAAACATGGAACTTGTAAATTAGGTTGCATTCCCCTTTCTGTGCCAGATCTCAGATATCAAACCGAGTCCAGACAAAAGTGCATTTCACCTCCACATCTGTGTGTTAGGTCAGCACTGGGAGCAGGTGTTCGCCATTGCCATCGGACTGACAGATTAGCCGCTTAATGAGATGAATTTGTTTAATCTGACATATTCAGTAATTCTCTGTGGCGTCTGTTTCTCTGCCCTGATTAAAGACACTTTGATTCGGGCACATGCAAATAATGAACAGTTGTTGACCAGGAGACAATGCTCTTGAGGTGCGCTCTCTCTCTCTTTCTCTCTCTCTCTCTCTCTCTCACACACACACACACACAGACATACACACACAGACACACACACACACACACACACACACGCACGCGTATACAGTAGAACAGGGCTGTACACGTCCCATGTGGGCAGCCCCCCTGTGGTATGGTAATGAGCAGCTAATCTCCCCGGTTTACACGACTGTGCGATGTGTTTCTGTATATGTGAAATATGTGTGTGCGCATGAAGGTGCAGAGTAGAAAAGCCCCAGGAATTCTCTGAGGCCCTCCACCTTCTGCTGTGGATGGGCGCAGGCTGGCACACATTAAAACTGAGAACTATGTTGGAGACAGGAGTGAGGAGAAGGAAGAGAAGACCCAACAGCAAAAACAAACGACAACTGAGCAGAATTAAACCAGTACACCACAGGTTACAGTTGCTGCCACAAGTGGGGAAAATACCATGGTCAAACAATTCCAATGAAATGTTTAAAGAGGGCATCTATATTGGATCTACTACACTCTGCTTCTCATTCACAGAAGAGCTTAACCTATCCCTATCAATCGTGAAGACCGTTAACATGAACTATAAAACAGTATTTACAAAACAGTATTTACAAAAGTGATCATTCCTGGTATCAACGAAACAGGCTAAAAATATATTTAGATATATATGGTGTTTTTTTAAATATTTATTTTAAAAGGGCCCATATTACGTTATTTCTGATCTATGTTGTGTTTTATTCATTCATCTTCTTCCACTTTTTCCATTTTCTGGGTCGCGGGAGCAGCAGTCCAAGCAGTGATCTGCTGCCCAGAACACAATGCACCAGCCCCCATGAATCCTCCCGTGGGTGGTGGGTCCACAGGACGAGGGCTCACGTCACAACAGGCCTTGATTTATCTTCTGCCATGGGGGCTACCAGTGTCCACAGACACTGGGGGGAAGGTGGGGTTAAGTGTCTTGCCCAAGGACACAACGGCAGCGCTCATCTGTGGGAGCTGGGATCACACGCGTCAACCCGTCAAGAGAGGGATTCGAACCGCCAACTCCTGGATCAGTTGTTAGTTCTTTTCTCATATTGAAAACATGTCCATCTTAGTAGATAGACTAATAATAAAGGATCACTCATAAATTGTGAATGAAACAAAATACAACTCCAGGTATGTTTATTGATGAGGTAACAACATTCTAATATGTCTAAAAGCTCACAAGAATCCATTGAGTAATATAGGACCTTTAACTAGTATATTATAGTGCCAGTTTGGAGAGATTGTAACATCAGGATTCAGAAGATGCCTGACATGACAGAGACACTTAAATTACATCTTAAGGCAATATAAAGCTATTACGTGTACAAGAAATATGATGAATCATGTGTCCTATATGAATTTATTGCCATATCTTCCAACTTTACAAATCAGACATGAGATATGATTTTTTTTTCTGCCTGCAGTGCTGTTTAAACTTTGCATTAAGATTGTTGACCAATACTTTGGTAGACCTATAGCGTATATATCTATAAATCAGTGGAATGTATAAGCAGATGATTAAGGGAACAATGTACCAGCCATGATTGTCCAGGGTCACTTTTACCATTTGAAATGTAAAAATCCTTTATTATTCAAATATGATATTATACAGTATTCCTATTACTAGTGGAATACCGCTGTACATGTAAATATACCTAGAGTTTACCAGGCTGCATTTGTTTACTGCACTTGTAACTGTGCGTTCCCTTTATCTGATCTCGAACTCCCTCTTCTAACGCGGGTGCTCTTTTTGTGTTTTGAAGCTGTGTTGCCTCTCACTGGCCCACTGCGCGTGTGTTTATTTATTATGCTCTAGTCACATCACTAATTAGTCCCTGGGAGAAGCCCGGGGCCATTTGCAAAATCCCACTGATTAAAAACAAGTCCAAATCCAACCTTGTGTCTCATATAGTCACACAAACAGAGATGTGGAGGGATGCTGAGGAAAGCTACTTACTGTCAAGGCTGGAACACGTGTGGGCGACATGGCTACGCACTGTGTTTTTCAAGAGCTGTCAGTTGTTTGGGCCACTTTAATATTTAAACTAGTGTCTAAAGTCGTCCTACCGCGGGCTGGCTTCTGTCACACACTCGGACACACACTTGGTGCCTTCAGGAGGTTGGCTCGTCACAAATCACACTCAAGATGTCAAGGGCATCGTAACTTATAAGTCTGACAGACAGGAGAATCGGAAGAGACAGGCTAGAGGCTGATAATGGAGAGAAAAGACTGCCTACACACAGTATTTGAATTGAACCATTTGTATTAGGATGGATTCACACAGATTTTGGGAGATTTTTACAATTTCTGCAAAGGAAATAGCACATACACACAATGTAATTGGCTTTCCAAGTACCACAAGGTTTAAGCCAGAACTAAACTTAGGTCTGGACTAGAGTTGCACAATATATCGGCATTAACATCGGTATCGGCCGATATTGCCAAATTTTTAAACATATCTGTATTGGCCCAATGTGTAAAAGTGGGCCGATATTAACGACCGATATTTGTCAGTTGAATTAACGTTTTCTCACATTTCTCTCTCGTTTAAACACTCAAACTTTCATAGATTTTCAACAAAATGTATTAATAGTGAAGTGTGGGGGGAAGGGGGAGGGCGGAGAAGTGTGCACACATACGCTCACCGTGGTCCTGAGGGGGAGGCACGCAGTCCGAGCCGCGAGGCGTGTGGACGGCAAAGAGCCGCCTGCCTTTGCTCTTTTTGGACTGCGTGGCTCCCCTCTAGTCCTGGTTTAGTCCAGGTCTAGACCTGGTCCAGTCCTGGTTTAGTCCAGGTTTAGTCCTAGTTTAGACCTGGTCTAGTCCTGGTTTAGTCCAGGTTTAGTCCTGGTCCAGTCCAGGTTTAGACCTTGTCTAGACCTGGTTTAGTCCACATTTAGTCCTGGTCTAGTCCCGGTCTGATCCTGGTCTGGTCCTGGTTTAGTTCCAGTTTGGCCCCCCTCCCCCAATGTTACACTATGAATAAATAAAAAGTTACACTATAAAAAAATGTTACACTATTTTAAAAAAAAATTTAAATTGAAAAAAAAAAAAAAAAATCAGGAGTCAAAACACGTTTTGAAAATAAAAGACATTTAAAAATTAATTTTGCATGATTTTCAGTGTGTATAAAATGGTATCGGCCGATATCAGCAACATTAATTTTGGATATCGGTATCGGCTAAAATTTTCACATCGGTGCATCCCTAGTCTGGACTATAAAGACTTGACTTGCATGAAGACTAGCACATGAAGGCTAACTCAAACTATCTACAAAAAACCCAGCGTACCACCAAGAATCTCATTTGTGTCTAATTGAACTAGTACCAGAATTTGAGAACTATATGTATCATGAATTCAGTTTTTGCATTATACGAAATGACCCATATCTTTAGTTTTGGTAATCAATCTACAATGAATCACAAAAATACAGTATATGTGTGGGGAGAGGGCATCAGGCAAAACATGAGGAGGCAGATGATTTACTGAAATGGTGTAACTTGTTTTATAGATATCTTTATTCTGTTATTGACACAAAGCTTGGACTGTAGTGTGATACAGTGCAGATACAACAGCAGAAGTTATAAAACACATTAGTGTAAACATAAACTCATTTCAACGCCTTACCATTTTCACCTACAGCTAGGGGCAGGCGCCTCAGCTAAACAGTCTAAAGTCATCTTCTCATGAGATTAATCCTATTTGAATTTAAATCTGGAGAGCGGGGAGGGTGTAGCGGTGATGGATACAGACAGAGGTGCTGGGTGGAGCTGGGATGACGGGAGACTCACCGCAGTGGGACGGAGAATGGCGGGACGGGGATTAGGAGGTGCAGGCAGCCGGTGATAAATTACTTTGAACTTTAATGGACATCTCCCACGTGGCTCTGGCGATGTGTTTGGACAACACACAACATTACTGGCACACGTGAGGCCTGATCATGGCTGACAGGCAGAAAGTCCCCAACGACCTACAACACACTCACTCATGCTGCGACTTTGCACAGCTCATGCTCTAATGTAGGAGAAGTAGTCTGTACAGTCATCAAGGCTCTAAATATACAAAAATAGAAAGTGGGGGTTTTGTCATGACTTATTTTTACCTTGTTCCAAAAACATATCTTGGCTGTGTCACCAGAGCCTCTTGCTAGTTTTAAAATATAAACTTGAATTATGATTTTAATAAAGATCCACTATGTAACTTTTCTGGATGAGGATTTGCCACCTGCTTGTCTCCATGGATAAAGATGCTATTGCTTGCCTGGAATGTTACACAATATGGTGTTTTTTGTGGTTGTTAAATATGCCTTCTCCATAGATTTGACCTGTAATTTGGCCTGGTTATAACGTCCCTAGAAAAGTTGTATAGTACCCCTTTAAACTGTCCCAATATCACACTGGAACAAAACGATTTTAAAAAATCCAATCTGTGACAAAAATAAGTGCTCTTGCTTTCTTTGCCATTACGACCTTTCCAAAAAGCTCCATCCAAATTTTCCTTTGTCTACTTTTTCTTCTCTTGTTTTGATCAAGAATCCTATAAAGTCACATTGGGTTCAGTTTGCTCTTACTGAGGTGTACGAGTAGTTATGTCTCACAAACTATGACAAGTGAAAACTGCCTCTTTGGCAGAGATAATGACATGTATTCACATTCCACTACAGTGTGAACTCCAGAGAACTATGTTCTTGTGAAAATCCTTGGTTTGTGGAAGAGAATGGGTTTAGACTTTAGACATGTGATTAGTTAAAAGACAACAAAACTTTCTATGAGAAAATAAAACTGCACAGTATGATACAGAACAAAGGTCATGGCTGAATGAATTATAGTATGTTTGAGGGGGGGCTATTGAGGGGTGTGAAGGGTCTGTCAGCTTGGTGGGTTGGGCCCTTGATGGCAGTTTTGTTGCCCCAGCATTTTAATGTTCCTCAAAAACTTAAACAAATGCCACATAGTAGTGAAAATAGTAGTTGTAATAGTTGTAGTTGGTCAGTGTCTAGTTGCCTGATTATTAGATATTTGATCAAATATGTTATTGTCAATAAGATTGTCGTGAATGGTTATAGGTCCATTCACATATAAGGCATCTGTAGTTTACCTTAAAGGGATATGCCACCCCCAGGTCAAATTTGGGCATCTCCCCACAGTCCAGAGACTAAAATAAGTGGTGGAAAGCGTTTTCCTGCTCACCCAGCCATTGTCCGAGTCTGTCACCACTGACCGCCGCAGTATCTGCTGCTCCTCCGCCTTAGACTGGAGTCTAACGTCGCCAGAGAAAGATTTCGGCCAAAAGGAATTAATTTGCTCGATGCGTTTCCCAATTACTTTGTGTGTAGTGCGCATTCATATCGAGTGCAAATAAATGTGCAAATCAACACGGAGAGCTTGCCTTGGTCATTTTGGGTGGGAACTATTTTTCAGTGCGGAAGAATAAAGCCGAATCACGCACCACGTTGTGCAACAGGGGAACTCCCTTTCCGGTGCGTAACTGGGATTCCCCTGGCAGCGTGCTGCGTGATACGGCTTTATTGTTCCGCACTGAAAAATAGTTCCCACCCAAAATGACCAAGGCAAGCTCTCCGTGTTGATTTGCACATTTATTTGCACTCGATATGAATGCGCACTACACATAAAGTAATTGGGAAACGCATCGAGCAAATTAATTCCTTTTGGCCGAAAACTTTCTCTGGCGACGTTAGACTCCAGTCTAAGGCGGAGTAGCTGCAGATACCGCGGCGGTCAGTGGCGACAGACTCGGACAATGGCTGGGTGACCAGGAAAACGCTTTCCACCACTTATTTTAGTCTCTGGACTGTGGGGAGATGCCCAAATTTGACCTGGGGGTGGCATATCCCTTTAATCAGTGTTTCTCACAGGTTTATACAGGATTATGGTGGAATAGGCAATTCTTATTTGTATAATTTTATTAAATATATGATTTATTTCCATAAAGGGTTTGTTTAAGATTAAATAAAGTTATCTTTGTAATAATACAACTATCATAAGGTCATTTGGAGTCTGCAGGCCTCTGCTCAAGACGTTTTATGACTCTGTGGTGGCCTCTGCTCTCCTCTATGCTGTCGTCTGCTGGGCCCTGAGCAGCACAGAACGGGACAGAAAAAGACTCAACAGGCTGGTCAGGAGGGCCAGCTCTGTCCTGGGCTGTCCTCTGGACTCTGTAGAGGAGGTGGCCGAGAGGAGGGTACTGGCCAAATTCACGTCCATCATGGACGACACCTCTCACCCTCTGCACCGGACTGTAGAGGAGCTGAGCAGCTCCTTCAGCAGCCGACTGAGGCACCCCCAGTGCAAGAAGGAGCGCTACCGCAGATCCTTCATCCCCACCGCCATCAGACTGTACAACTCCACTGCATAGTCCAAACGTGCAATATTGTCTTTAAATACTCTCCTAGTTACTGTTTCTTATTATTATTACTTGTATAACTCCACTGTATGGTCCTATCGTGCAATATTGTTTTTCCAACGTGCTATCGTGCAATATCGTTTTCCCAATGTGCAATATTGTTTTTTTTCAATACTCCTATCATGCAATATAGTTTTTTCTTCAATATTCTCCCTGTCACTGTTTTTATTGGGGCCAAGCACCGAAGGTGCTAGGCACCATGATAAAATATGTACTATTATGCACTTGTCTTTCTTGTTCAAACTGTCCCTACCTGGAGCTACTGTGACAAGTAAATTTCTCCTGTGTGAGATCAATAAAGTCTTATCTTATCTTATCTTATCTTTAATTTCAAATTATTGCTTGGCTGATTATTGATTATTAATTCAGTATGGGGGGCACCATAGTCTCCACTATTAATTTCAATCATCCATGTACAAGTATTTCATGAAGCCTAAGTGAGCTTACAAGAATCAAGCAGCAGATTTCTTTGCCTACACAGCCACATGATTTTATACAAGACAAAGAGCAAATGGACTGAGGTTAACCAAATGAAAAGGAGAGGTGTAAAACTCGGTCAAATGAATGTGAAGACGAGCCGAGAGGAGAGAAAGTGTCACCATATGCCAGGGTTGGGATCAGACAAATAAAATGTTACCTTGCCTTCACAATGGTTAACTACACACAAATGAATCACTAATGGAGCCCTCATTCACAGTGTCACGCATTGGCACTCAAAGGCCCACATCTGAATGACCCAGGGAGACATTCACACAGAAGGGCCAATAAATGTCGACGGAGGTGGGCGGGACCTGGTCCGTGTGAGGTTTGGGTGCAGGGTTTTCCAAGTTGTGTTTTGGAAACTGTGGGTCTGCCCCTATCCCCTTCTGTGCCCTGAAGGCTTTATCTGCATCTGAATGGTGGGCTTGTCCCTCAATCTGTGACCCACAACTTTGCCAGATTTTGAATGATTTTCCAATGGTGATTTAGGTTGTTGTGTGTGCGTTCACTCAGCCCTTTTCTACTGCTATTCTTTCTCTGCTTTTGTGTTGTATTCCAAAGTGCGCTCGGCTGTATGACAACAACTACACACGCATCATGTGACTTAGCAACAGAGGACAAAGGCGTAATCATCTTTTCTAGTCTGCACTACCATTTTGAGAATAAATTAAAGGCATATTCATTTTCAGCCTATTATGGTTTGACGATAGCTCAGATTAAGTGTGGAGGCTCAAACCGTGCTCTTGCGTCTATGGTTCTTATTTAACTGTTTACCCCAAAGATTTAACTTTCATTTTCCATTTACTTCACTGTGCACCAGATCAGATAAAAATCAGCCACAACAAATGTGCCGACAACTGTTATCAAAGTGCATCATTTTGGAGATAAGGTGTACTTTACTGCTAAAAATTTCAACAAAACAACCTTTGAATAAATATGTCTAACAGACGTATGTCAACGTTAATTATTGTTTACCATCATAAGAAATCATTTTTCCCATTAAATCCTTTCACACATTTTACCCATTGCACCTCTTAAGTCAAAACAATCATTTAATCAATATATCTCAATAATGATGATTTGTATTGTAAAAGACAAATGTTTCGCTCATAAAATGCAAACATGTGTATAATCTTTTGTGTAATAAATGACAATGCAGGGAGCCCCACCAGGCTACTGGGGCTATTGAACTTCTATGCAACAATGACTTTTTCCATAACAAATAATGTAATTACACTGAAAAAGAAAATCAATGCCTATTACAGCTTTAATTGGTGCTGTAAATCTTAGAATGTACTTTTCAGTGTAGATGTAGTATCGTTTCGGTGGTGTGTGGCTGAGATTCTAGCACATTTGAATTGCCCAAAAACAAATGTATTTTAACGCATTTGCTTGTAGAAGGTGTTATGTTTGTGACTATAAATTGCACTACAACTCTACAGCAGCTGAGGCTCAAACCCTCCTCAGAAGAGGTGGTCGAAGTACGGTGCTGACCAATCTGTCCATTCCTAGTATAAATAAACACTTCATGTACAGACGTCCATCAAGCGATCTCCTTTTACGTTCAGTTAAAGTAAGTGTAAAATGCAGTAGATTCAGTTGATATAAAACCTTTATGGACCTGTTGCACAGTCACTTTTTCATGCTTTAAGGTAGATAATCCTTCTCTAAAATTGGAACATTTTTCTTTGACTTTTTCATAAGTCTCTTTTCATTTCTACTTGCACTATCCTCAAAGCCCAGAGCTTAAAGACTTTAGTGAACAAAAGGGTGTTGGGGAAGCATGTTAACATTTGAACAAAACCACTGATAGTGTTTGTTTTAGACAGAGTTCTTTTGCATTTCTTCTAAAATAGGTCAACACGGCCAAAGCAGAGATTTTGGGAACTGAAGACAATAGAGGATCATGTTTGGCCCATGTGAGGCAGTGCCATGTACTGTATCAGTGTGTGAACTCAAGTGAACTTTTGATGGTGAGACAACAGGGATATATTTGTGTTAATGTTTCATAAGTGTTCGTTTATCAAGGCGTAGCGGTCGCTGTGTGTTTAAATGTTTAATGATGGTTCGAGAAGCGCGTGGCTGTTTATGCCTCAGTGTGTCTTTGTTGCCAGGGCACTCCTGAGGCTGACCTGTGGACTCCAAGTGTGGTGGCCATATTTGTGTGTTTGTGAACGGGGTGGAGGGGGGAGTGATGGGGGACTTGGTGGGGCCAGGGGAGTCATAAAAGATTCAGCTCCTCGGGTCGTATTGTTGTGCAGATAACAAATGTTTCCATTTAGTGATCATGCATGAGTTATAACTCCCCGGACAAGGCTGCTGCCATTTGGGCGAGTGCTCTGCTAGATTTGTGTGTCCTCTCTGTGTTAGCATCTTGTCGCTAACAAGCGGTCAGACCTTGGAAAATTGACTGCACAAACTTACAACTATCAGACATTAATAGTGGATAGAAGGGTTCATCACTAAAGCATTTTTACATCATGTACTCCTCTCTTGCCCATTTCTTTTAAATATACTTGGTTTTTAGGTTAACTTTCTCTTATTCAAGACTCTGAGTTGACTGACAGGTCAAACAGCTGCCACAATTCACAGCAGACTTGCCTGACACACTTGTCTGCTTCTTGCTGTGCCAGACAGACTAATGCAGTTTCATTTAAAACAATCTATGACTTTGTGCAGTGTTTTTTTTTTTTTTTTTTTTTACCAAACATTAGAACTTAATGTGAAAGATTTAAATGTATATAATTTGTCAAGCCTGTAGCAGTGTTGTTTTTCCACCCACACAATGAGTTTTCAGCATCTTAAGTTGTATCAGTGAATCGGATGGAACACTGAAATGTATTTTCACATATCAGACATAACATTTTGATCACAGATTAATTTTAGCTTTTGTTTGTGGATAGGATATATTAGGCACCACAGAAACATTTTGTTCTCAAACGTGAATAATTAGAAAAAGGAAAAACTTGTTAGTGATGACAAGGGCCATAATGTGCAACAGTACAACATTAAATTTGATTCTGATACTAAGAAAAAGGCATAATACCATACAATTTCAATTTTAAAAACACATCTTTAGTTATTATAATGTGAATTACAATACAAAGTAATAATAGTTTATGCCTTATTACTATGTGGTCTTATAGTTGACATCCACCAAGGTCATTCTAAGTATTCAGGAAGGTTCAGTGGTTATTTTTTACAACCTTCTCTACACGCATAGTTTTTATAACTGTAAGTGGGATGTTTCCAGTCTGCAGTGGTCAGTATTTAGTGTGGAGATATAAGAGTAATGGTTGGCTCAAATCCAACAGATTAAGTACCAATTATAGATCACATTGTTGAAGAATGATGAATGATGGACCTTTTATAGAAACCGAAAAGTAATGGCACATGACATAATAACATATGGAGCCACAGTATGTTGGTGGTTATAATGTTTTGTCAAATCTGTGTGGATATGGGTAACCTTGTTGACAATGTAAAGCTACAAAGCATTTTCTTCCTCGGGCGAGCACAAAGACAAATTCTTGTCCATCAGTGAGCTCTTCACTTTGAGCCTCACACGCTGCTGGACAGACAGATGAAATACAGATAGACAGAGCACTATTATGCAGAAAGCTCTCTATTCCAATTGATCACAGGCACGAAATTCAGAACAAAAGGGAAATATTGCACCTCAAAGAGCAGAGACCTTCTAACAGAATGCCTAAACGTGCGTGTTGTCCTCTGCCTACACTTTTGAAGCCTTTGTGACATTGAATGAGTTATAATTTCAGAGGGGGCTCTGAAAGCACACATATCGAACACTTCAAACCCAGGGTCTAATCAGAGGCTTCAGAGCCTAAAGCCCACCCAATCCCCCTGCTCAGCTGCTGTCTGCTGCTCCTGGTGGCCAAAGGGAAGGACCAACCCAATCAACAGAAATAATTAAAAGTGTTACGACTAATGGAAAAACTTAATTTCTGTTCTAGGTGTTGTATAATGTATGGATGGAGAGTGGGTTTACATTTTGTTTACTACTGGGGAAGGTAGTCTCCTATAATTGTAATAGATTCATGTATAGTGGGTTGAAAATGTACAAACTTTCTTTCATCCACTTTTCATAAGACTTGTTGTAGCTACAGTAAGCCCTCAGTTGTCCAGGTAGAATCTGTGGCAAAAGGAGAAATTCAATTTGTCAACTGGACAAACATTGATTTGGTATTTGTTATTCGA
Organism: Paratrypauchen microcephalus; assembly: GCA_036785185.1. NCBI lineage: Eukaryota > Metazoa > Chordata > Actinopteri > Gobiiformes > Gobiidae > Paratrypauchen > Paratrypauchen microcephalus. The sequence goes on along the minus strand of JAVJIX010000121.1, from coordinate 1,486,584 downwards.
CTAAATAAACCTTTATCCAGTTGACAAATTGAATTTCTCCTTTTGCTACAGTAAGGATATAACAATATGAATTTTGGTGTTACATCTTACAGGTATTGTAACTCCTCCAGACTTACTACACACTGCACATACCTTGGTATTGGTGGCAGTACTACCAAGAGTAATAGAGGGAAGAGTACTGTGGTAAATACTTTTATTTGAGTTTCAAGAAATATCACGGGCTGGGCAATTTACCTTAAAAAACCTGAAATTACTTCTTTTACTGTAAACATGTTTACAATTATAGCTCAGTGTAATCCAATCTCTACTGTGCAGTACACGTTCTGCCGATGCTAATAGCAAAGTCATAGGACCAAGGTCACAATGAGTCTGCCACTGCTATTACACTGAAACATGTGTCCCACTTGTGTTGAATTTGCAGAAATAGTAGAGTGTGATTTTGGTTGGCGTTATACTGCTGTAAGTGCCAGAACAGGGCGACTCTTGGGATTGGATGGTGCTAGCTCAGCTCAGGTCAGCTCAGTGTGATTGGCCCTTGTGTCCTCTGCTAGTTTCCGTGGTTAAGGACAAGACCGGCTGATCCTGGATCTGCGTCCCTGGGGTGTAGGTGGTGACATGGCCGATGGCGACGACTCTGCTGAAATATTAAAGCTAATGGGATCTGGACTTTGTGTGAAGCTGTGGGTGGATAATATATTTCATTAACAACGGATATGGACTGTTACTGAACAAACTCTACAATGGAGTAGGGGGGGAAACCGGAGAAGCAAAGACAAATGATAAAAATGAGGGGCTGTTAAGATCCCTCAGCTGCCAATAAGTAGGCGCCCAACACACAGCACTCCACTCATACACACAGCGGCTTGAAGCTATCATACACATCGCCTGCAGCACAATACAGCTCGTTAGTGGAAACATGCTCAAAACGAGTCCCTTTCCCTCTCTCAACCTCTCCATCTCTCTAGCACTTGTCAATGTTATTATTTCTAAATGAATACACACAAATGGAGAACATTGTCTGACAGAATATGCTATAAATACACCCAATGACAAACACTCAGAGATGCTCATCTAGCAACACTGTATTTAGAGAGGGACGGCGACATCTACAATTAAAAATACAGCGGCAAGAAAATTTATGTATTGTAAATTAAATGTATATATGCAACATTTTGAGATAATGAGTTGTATGGATTATGAATATCTAAGGCAAAGACATGCAAAACATCACTACAATCCAAAGGCGTGGATGATTAATTGTCTCTTTTTTACACCAGTGTCAAGAGACTTCACGGTAGTATAGTAACAAAGGCAGTCACTTTCTGAGTCCTGAAACAATAGATATCTTTGGAAAAGGAAAAAACTGGTATTTCCAAAGTAATGCTAAGACGGTATTTTTGAACATTTATTGTTACAATGAATGGATACACATTGGTGTTTGGACCCTGACAGGTAAAGATGCCAGTAATAGAAACATATTTTAATGGTCACTGAAACAGAAGAGAAGATGGAGAGGTTGAGGTGGCTTATGATTTGGCTTTGATGATGAGATTGGTATAATATTTCTCTTTTAAATAGGTATAGTGTTGATAAGCCTCTTTTCAACCACTACCTTTTTGTTAGTTTTTTGTTTTTGTTTTACAGTGTTGAATGTGATAAACTAATTGAACTAACTAAAACGTTACACTATAATAATGGAGGGGAGAAAGCATACATTTCATATTAGTGACTTGAGACATCAGTGAAAATAAGACAAAGGCGAGCAGTGATGGGATGACACTGAGGAGTCACACGGGACAGGAACGAGGAAATACAATATTCCTGGTTGAGTGTGGTCTTCAGCTTCATGTGCATTCAGTAGTTGATTCCTATTCTCCTTTGAGGGTACCTTTATACCCTCCTCACTGTGTTATGATGGTTGGCAGTCCTTTTCCCATTATCAAAGAGTCATTCAAATGCATAATGACCCATGGTAAATTCCAGGTAAAATATAAAATAAAATATAAATATCGAATTTTGTATTAGCTGCAGAAAGTTGTTCGTAACACCCTCACCAAGCAGACCTCGGTAAACAAATTACTTTGACCAAGATTAAGAAGTTAAAACCATTTCTACATAGTGTAAATAAGTCTAGTTATCCAACCTGACTCTTCCATATTGTGGTACGAGAATAGAGTAGATGAAGTTTTATTATGCTAGAGCATGAACCACAATTAAAAATACAGGACCGGAGCAGCTGTGTGCGCACTACCACCGAGAGCAATGCTTGTTGAGGAGACGTGCGAGGAGAGTGTTGAAATCAGTGTAGCTCTGAGCCGCTCTGGGCGTTCATTTAAATTATGGATCTCAACGCGCTGTCACTGCCTCACACATTTACACACAGAAGGCGGACGTGGCTGTAAGATATAGACACACAGAAATGTTTTATCATCCATGTTAATTAAAATCAGACAGACGTTTTCAGCGACATAAGTTGAGGAGCTCATTTCCATTCTGTATGAGGGGGGAGGGGGGAAACTAGGGCATGCTTTGGAGGTGCGCCACCTTCACTGTCTTATAAGGATGAGGAATGAGTGACAGGTGCGGAACAGACGAGAGGTTTGTTATGCCCCTGAAACACACACACAAACAGTACATGCAAGGCAATGCCACGCCAATGTGTCAAACTGCGACTTGTCATCCATCAGCTCTCCAAAGGCTTGAAGTGGGACAGTCCCAGCGGTCGCTAATTCACAGTTCCAGTATTGAGCAAGTTGTCCCACAAGAGGACCTTTCACACATCTAATGAGTGTAAATGCCTCTCTTCTGCCCAGAGCTACTGCAGATTCAGCACAAATAATAGACTAGTTTAATCATATCTGCAATATTATTGACTTACCAGCAACCCTCCTATTGAGACTAAGAACTAGAACTACCAAGACTTCTTTATATATATCTGTAATGGTTTAGACTGACCAAAATATTTCTTATACATTTGTGTACAGTGGTACCTTACCTTACGAATGACCCAACAAACGAAAATTTCAAGTTACGAAACGCCTTCACGGTAAATTTTGGTCTCTAGATACGAAAGAAAATTCAAGTTACGAAACTCAAAATCTCAAAAATTCAAATAATGCGCGCTCAGCCACACACATTATAGCTTTTCTATAAACCCCTCTCACACCTGTCCCCCATTCAAACACCCAAACCCCCACAGATTCCCAACAAAACGTATCAATAGTGAAGTGTGGGGGGAAGCGGGAGGGGGGAGAAGACTGCGCGCGGACATGTGTGATAGCGCAGCATGACCCGGCGCGGAGCTGCCAGCAGGTCCAGACCAAGGTCTAAACCTGGACTGGACCAGGACTAAACCTGGACCAAACCAGGACCAAACCCGGACCAAACCAGGACTAGACCAGGTGGATTAAATTATTTCCTGGTTTCGTTTCGAGTCACAGCTGAGGGGAGCAGCGAGTAGGACAGCACGCAGTCTGAGCACATGAACGCATGAACGAGACCCATGCAAGAGCTGCGGTGGTCTAGACCTCCTCTAGACCTGACCAGGTCTAGAGGAGGTCTAGAGGAGCTGCGGTGGTCTGGACTAAACCAGGACTAAACCTGGACTAAACCAAGAGGAGCCGCAGTGGTCTGGACTAAACCAGGACTAGACCAGGTGGACCAAAGCGCCGCGCGCGCGTCCACCCCCTGGCCTCGCCTCGAGCCACAGCCGAGGCGAGCCGCCGCTCGCACGCAAGAGCCACGGCGGTCCAGACCCACTCCAGACCTGCCCGCGTAAGGTGCTCACAGAGCGGCCTGGATAGAACCGTGAGGTCAGCCTCTTCAAGACCTCCAGGCCGGTGACCGGGACAATCCTCTGAGCTATGCCCGCGTAAGGTGCTCACAGAGCGGCCTGGATAGAACCGTGAGGTCAGCCTCTTCAAGACCTCCAGGCCGGTGACCGGGACAATCCCCGGACCCATGCCCGCTTAGGGAGCTCTTAAAGCGGGCTGGCAGTGTCCCCCTGGGTCCAAGTTTGAGTGTCCAAACGAGAGACAAACGCGAGAAAAGTCCAAATCCAGTCTGAGAAACCAATCAGGAGGCAGAACACAATGTTACACTATAGTTACACTAAAGTTACACTATAAAAAATAATAAAAACTTGGATCGGGGCCTTGGAACGAATCAGGCTTTTTCCATTTAAATAGCTACTCAACTTACGAATTTTTCACGTTACAAAACCACTTCTGGAACGAATTAATTTCGTAAGGTGAAGTACCACTGTACTTCTATTCTCAATTCCATAAGTTCAGCCAACTGTGTTAGCCTTTTTTCTTTCTGGCCACTATGCTTCGGACAGATATAAGAAAAAAGGTTTAATGCAGCTCTGTGCCTAAATCTTGACCCTTTTCTCCTCCCTCTCCCAGTCTTTGCCGTGCTCCAAGTGAGTGGCAGATGAAATTAACCAATTACAGTGAAGTGTGAACTCTCACAGGAAACTTAAGTCCTTAGGTCTTATATTACACAAAATTGACTCTTGAGCTTTAAGCCAGCCTCCTCAAGAACATACCTGGAATTGTGTTTTGTTTCATTTACACATGTGAGTAATTATTCATTGAGTAATACTTTATTATTAGCCTGGCTACATCTTCTGCATTGTTATGATGTCATGAAGCGTAAGTTTTCAAATCACCAGCTACCTTTTACCTTTAGTTCAAACAAAACACAGTGAAGCACTTCCTGGATTACCACATGACATCACAAGGTAGAACACTGTGTTTTCTACATTTTCTTATTTACTTATTTTATTATTATTACTTATCTTGTCTGTATGCACTTTTTTCTTCTAATTTTCTTTTGCACTAAGCTGCCTGGAGCTAATGTGGCAAGTGAATTTCTCCTGTGTGAGATCAATAAAGTCTGATCTTATCTTATCTTCTGTTTGAGAGAAAAACTCAACCTAATTTTGCAGGGTTTGTGACTTAAGCATTTGAATGAAACAAAACACAACTCCAGGTGTGTTTGTGATGAAGAAAGAACATTATAACATAGATCAGAAAATAGTGTAATATGGGCCCTTAAATCAAAAGGCATGTTGTTTTTGTCTCCTGAATACACCATGGTTGCTTGTAGGTTTATCGACCATGGCTATAATTCAGTGTCTATGCCTATTTGACTTTAATATATTCTTTTCTTTTCACTTTTCCTTCAGGTGTCACCTCAGCAATTCTCCAGCCTCCAGCATTCAGCATTCATTCAATTTGCATGTTGATTTATTATATATTTATCTGTTTTAGTGTTGAATGTCCACCTGATACAATCCCTTCAATTTATCCAGGCTTGGGACCAGTAAAAAATCAATTTGCCTGTGACAGCATATGCCTATTCTTCAGTTAAAACAAACGATGAAGTAGGAATGACCTTCATATTTCATCTATAGTACTTTTTTCCCCATACTTGAATTATTATAAGATGAAACAAATGCAGATACTACTTTGGGGAGCACTTACATGCATACATCTTTTATTAATGATCCTTAACAACAGGCGATTGAGAGTAAAACATTTACATCTATACCACATTTACTTCATTTGATGTGCCTGTTTAAAATGCTGCTTCGTGTTCAGACTGGGGTTGTGTGGGGTTTTTATTAGCCCTCTAGTGGATCACACAGGCACATTTGAATAATCTGTCTTTTATTTAAATGACACACGCATGTATTTTACCTACTTCTGAGCCATCAGACCTTAAGGGACAAATGTAAACACGTTGAGCCAATTTCCCCAAACCCACCTCTCTACAACTGCCCTGCAAGATGTAAGGATTTAGAGGAATTTGACTGCCAAGGAGAGCTTTGCTGGATTTCATCCTTATGCCTGAGGACAATTTATCATGATTTAGTTAAGACTCACTGCTAGTTACTACTACACAAGAGCATTTTTCGACTCCTATATGAAAGTGTGATGAATTAAAATAACATGGAAAAGGTCACTGTGGCAATATCAATGAGGAGGGCGCAGCATAAAACAGAGAGCTTTGAAATTCAGAAGTGACACAAACCTAAATGTTACCCAAAAGCGCAATTTTAACCAAGCCAGTGCTTCATTTGTTTTCACAGAGTGGTCCAAGGACTTTAGCCTGGAGGTCATCACAATCCTCAATGCAAAATGGAACAAAAAGTTTTACTATAAAGGATAACTAGAGGAATATCTGGCAACAAATGTGGTTAATTGGCTATCCATGTGACTCAAAGCATAGGCAGAGTTTTTGTGTTAGTAAATTATATGTATGGGATGTGTCTGATCTTTGGGCCCTTAAGCGACACCGAGAGACAAGAGGTAGTACTTTTGTAATTACTGCTCAGAGATGGGTAGAGAAGCCAAAATGTTATTTAGAGTAAGTTAGAGTAACATTCTTTAAAATATTATTATTCAAGTAGAACTAAAAAGTTGTGACCTAAATAATTATTGAAGAAAGAATAAAAAGTATTTGGAGGAACTACTACTAGAGTTATCTAAAACCTGATTTATGATTGATTAATTATTCTAATCGGATGGACAAAATAATTCACAGATTCAAGTATTTTCAAAGCATAGACGTAAAAATTACAAAAACAAATCAAAGTACAAACATTTTTACTCAAGTAAGAGTACCGTTCCTTTAAACTAAATATAAGTGAGAGTAAAGTAAGTATTATGCCAGAAAACTAACGGTATTCTGTATTCAAAAAGTTACTCAAGTGATGTCAGTGAGTATTACCCACCTCTGTTACTGCTTATCAAGGTCACAGAAGTCAAAATCTGCACTCTGAGATTTATCTGCAACTATATTGATTACATATCTGATACTCATGTCTCAACCAGCCAACAAAAAGGAAAAAAAAAACTCCCAGAAACTATTATCTTTTTAATGATGAACTTGTCTTTCATTATCATTTATTTATTTGTTTATTTACTTTATTCATTAATTTATTTGTTTGAAACACTTGGATAGTTGGACAAGAATGTACCAACATCCTAAAAGTATGTCTCTAAGTCTCAAATGACCATTAAGTACAAGATAAATGTGCGTGTAACTCGTGTTTAGTGACAGAAGGCTGAACAAAGGAAAGATGATCCAGTCTGTCATTATGGTCTGAATGCTTGAATCTCCCACAGCTTCAAAGACCAGTGCACTGACCCGGACTGACCACTATTGACAAAAATTAGATGTTGACGGATTTGAAATATGACTGGGAACCAAAAATAAAAAATAAAAAGCCAAAATGTGCTTTGGTAGAGACCAGTGGAAGAGAAGAAGGGATAAAATGTTCAAGAGAAAAAGATGTGACTTAAATTTAAAGGGTCGATATTACACTATTTTCTGACCTCTGTTGTAATGTTGTTTCCTCATCAAAAACATACCTGGAGTTGTGTTTTGTTTCATTCAGACATTTTTAATACACAAACTCTGCATATTTAGAGTTATTCTCTCAAACAGAAAACACTCTGTTCCACTTTATGATGTAATGTGATAAAACAGGAAGTGTTTCACTGTGTTTTGAAGGAGCTGTTAACTTCAAAACTACCACTAAATGACATCACGAGGTGGAATAGGGCATTTTGAGCTTTGGAGATGTTAATGCTAATAATAAAGGATTACTCAAACATGTGTGAATGACACAAAACACTTGCCTGGAAGAATCCATGACTCATCGCTGTACCAGCGAGTGAGTCTGGTAACGTTTGATCCACAGAATGCGCTGCGGTTGCGCGTAGGCAGACAGCTAAGTGAACCAATCAGAGATTGCGCCATCTTGATTCAAAACTGAGGCGGAACTTCCGCTGCCTAAGAGTGACTTTGCGGGCAAAGGCGGGTGCACTGACGTCACCATCTTTGAACGAATCAGAATCGCGGAGTCGGTTTGGAACCGGAGGAGCGAGAGTGGATGGAGAGTGTCCAAATGGTATCGCGGTGTATACGAAATACAGAGAGATATCATTTGGCTGGCCAGGTAAACAAAACACAACTCCAGGTATCTTTTTGAGAAGGTAACAACATTATAACATGGTTTAAAGCTTACAAGAGTCAATTTTGCTTAATATAGAACCTTTAAGGATCCTGACGTAAAAGTTTACAACATAATAAGAATTCTGGTCAAAGCAAAAAGAGTCAAATCTGTAAGTTTGGTACTAGAGATCAGGCCTGGACTGGTAATTGGGCATACCGGGCATTTTCCCAGTGGGCTGACAGTCCTAGGGGCCGATGCCCTTTTTGTTTTGTTTTTTACTTATAGAGACCGTCCCACAATTTAGGACTGAACCAGGACTAAACCAGGATTAAACCAGGACTACATCAGGATTGAACCAGGACTAAACCAGGACTAAATCAGGATTGAACCAGGACTAAACCAGGACTAACTATGAGGGGCCAGTCTAAGCCAAACATGCCAGGGCCATTTTTTTGTCCCAGTCCAGACCTGCTAGAGATCATATAATTTTAAACGGGAAAGATTTCCAAATGTTGCAATGTTATAATAGAAACTATAATACCAGTCTGGTGCATTATAAAATCAATACTTTCCAAACGCGACCAACCGTCCATCTTCGCATTCATTTATTTATCTGCAGCATAGCTCGTCTGTTATGGAAACTAAACTAGTCACAATCATGAAAACAATCCTGAATGCAATAAAAGTGCCGGGCATTTGGGTGTTTATTGCGCGTGTTAAGCAGGCTTTCGGAGTGTCTCGTTAGAAGATGACCTCGTGGGACTTTGCTGGTTGTGTGCTCGTGACCGGAGGGGTTCGTGGCTACAATGTGACTCCCGCAGCTCGGATCTATTCTGAGCCGTTTAGCGAGGAAAACTCTCATGTCTTTTGTTTAGAGTGGACTATGGCGCAGCGCGAGGCTCTTTGATGCTTTTGATGCGCCTCATTAACAGTTTAAATTTACACCTGCCTCACGCATTCCTGCGGGAGCCCTCCTCCAGCGCGCGGGATGCTTCTGCAACAAGCCTTGTGGACATCTCCTGTGGATGTTATTGGTTTTAAACGTTTTTGCATTAACTTTCACTTGCAGTCTGTGTTATAGGCCTATCATGGATGCACCTGTCCATTAGCGTTTAAGCAAGTTCTTCATTCTTTGTATGGGCATGGTCTAAGTGAGAGTGTGACTATTCAACACATCTAAGAATCAATAAAGTTGTCCTCTCGTGGAGAAAGGTACTGACTTAAACATGTGATGATGTTGAGTGGCACTGCGCTATATAAAGCTAATATGAGAATGTGAGCTGTCCTAGTTGAAGTTAATTGGACTTGATTGATCAGCGCGCACACAAACTGGTATATAGGCTAAACTAATCAGACCACTAGAGCCAGTTGGAAACTTACTTAAAATTCACGCCAAAGGAAAAGCAGGCTGTGAGTTTACTGCTGCGGGCCATTCTTCTGAGTTAATAAATGCAAACATTTGTTCCTGATGGCTCACTTAACCTCTTAATTTATGTATGACCACCAGAGCCCCATTCATGCAGGAGGCATCGGTCAAACAGACCTTCATAGAAAGGCCCCTTTCCCTCTTTCATCCCCGCTGTAATAACTGCGCAAAGAGCGCTGCTGCGCAGCTAGATCTGGCGCTCAAACGCGCCTAATTGTTCTACGTATTGACACGTTGGTTCCGGTGTATTACTGATTTTCCAGTCCGTCGTGCCAGAGCTCAGGCTAGGCTTGGACATCTGTAGGGGGTCAGGGGTGAGGGTAGCCCCGGAGCTCCGTCCATCTGCCCAACAAATACCCACATCTTCTGACGCAAGCGCTAAACAGCCCTAATAGCCCATATTACAGTCGCATTGAGCACTAATGAGAATAATACAACAGGGCTATTACCTTATCAATGAAGACTGTCTCTTATAAATGATCGCACACAGAGGGATGGGAATAACAGTGCCAAAGATCTGTTATGCCCAATCACAGGATATTAGTTCAAATCAGGGCCACACTAACTTTAGATGGTTTCCTAATCCTTCTCTAATCTTTAAAGGGATAGTGCGGTTTTTCTGATGATAATCTGTATGGGTTTCCTTCTAAAAGTTACGTGTGTTGACACCGGCTTACCTCTGACAGTCTCAGCTGATCCCGGTTCGGCTCGCTTTCTGGAGCCCACGTAAGTAGGTCCAGTAACTTTCCTGAAACATGAAATAAAGCTTGTTTTTCTTCTCAAAACAAAACATTTGTTAGAAAGGTGATATATTTGCGTCCGAAACAGTTGTCCACGAAACATCCAGCAACGTATTTCGCATTCGCGTATTGTCTCTCTCCACTCGTATCACTACACCCATGTTAACTCTATCAGCCTGTTCACCTTCAGCGGATGTCTACGCCGAAGTTTACAAGTGAACAGGCTGATAGAGTTAACATGGGCGTAGTGATACAAGTGGAGAGAGACAATAAGCGGATGCGAAATACACTGCTGGATGTTTCATGGACAACTGTTTCGGACGCAAATATATCACCTTTCTAACAAATGTTTTGTTTTGAGAAGAGAAACAAGCTTTATTTAATGTTTCAGGAAAGTTACCGGACCTACTTACGTGGGCTCCAGAAAGCGAGCCGAACCAGGATCAGCTGAGACTGGTAAGCCGATGTCAACACACATAACTTTTAGAAAGAAACCCATACAACCCATTTAAAAAAAACGCACTATCCCTTTAAGAACAACTCTGAGTTGTGTCCTTAATGTGGATTTTACCAAAAATATGCAGAGGTACAGCTTTCAGGAGTTAACTTGGGCTTGAGCACTGTTTAAATATAAATGCAGTTAAAATTACACAGCGCATGCAAATGACACAGCCGCAAACGCTATACAGGTCAGGGCTTTTTTTCCCCTTTTAGACAACTTAAGTTTTGCTTTTGCAGTTTGTGAAGACCTCACACACTTTTGAGTTAAATGAAAATTGTAAGAGAAATGCTTGTATCTCCAGACCATGTGAGACATGGAGTTTACATGTGAGCCTAGTGTGGTCCACTACAATTTGTTTAAAATTAACTATGTTTCACATTTTTAAGCAAGTTAAAACCAGGTACAGCTCATTTTAATGTGTGTTTGGGTGGCTTTATTTCCTACAGTAGGACATATTCCACTATGGTTTCTTCATCTTTCTCCATCACCCTCACCAATGCACAAAAGGCTAACATACACATTACATTATATAGACATTCAAACTGAACAGATGCAATAACATGTATTATTACCATAAGTAATTCTATGTTGAATTAGAACCAAAGCAAAAAAGTATTTATTGTCCTTGTATATGTCCACACATGGACCCATATTCCTGGACCACAACAGTCTGTGATAAAGACCTTGTTTTAGGATGTGATTAGAATTCTAGAGATTTCCTCATGCACTGGTCAATTTCACTAGTTCCCATGTGCAGTAATGATATCTGGGTTTAGAAGAACCTGTCTGTAGCAGCCCAGTCCCAGGCCGCCATCCCCTCCCACCAAACCAGACAAAGAGACTGTAGCTCTGGCGGAACGAACTGCGTTTGGCCCACTCATTGCGTTTGTTAGCCCCTCTGAGACCCTGAATATAGAACAGCTATTCTATCTAATGAGGCAGAACTTCATGGCTGCCTCTATAAAACTTTGTCAGCCTTCTGTTCTCTGGCAACAAAAGCCTGATTTTTTTAAAGACTTTCACCCATTTTATTTTTTCCTCTGACACACAAAGTGTTTGGATGAATCAAGCGCGGGCTTTTTCCTCATGGTGACGTGAGACAAGTGTTGCAAACAAAGACAATGTGGAGAAATAGGCCGCTTATAGTGGAGAGGAGCGATCGGGGAGTACGCCTCCGCTGGGATGCCTTTGATGACACAGGCTATAGTTTTATGAAATAGCCTACATTTGGCTTTGTGTCGAGGCTCACTGAGAAACTCGCTGCCATGTGTTTTCTTCTCTTTTATTTTGTAAAGTAGAAATGAATATACTCACAAGGTCAAACTCTAATTTTCCTATTTCTCATTTATTGTGAACATAGATAATTGGGTGCAGCCCGCTGAGTGTGTTTGGGAGCATGCGTGGAGCGGCATGTTTACATTGTTTTATGCTTTGGTGGCAATAGGAGCCTCCAAATGTGACACACTCAGAACATGTTTTATCTTTAGTCCTGCAACCATTACACTTTATAATACTTTCAGGTTCAAACACAAGTGTAGTAGAGTAGAGTGCAGGTAGAAGGAACAGAGAATTTTTCATCTGCAGCAAAACCGTATTGTTAAGGAGAATAACAATTGGGGATTAGTATTGGAGAAGTACTTAAGCTTATTTTGGGATTCTATGTCTTAATAATATTAGTTTCAACAGGTCTGATTAGGGGAACCAGCATGCTTATGTTGTCTCCTTATGAGCTAGAGATCAACCGTTATGGGTTTTCATAGCTGATTTTCAAAGAAACTGTCCGATATGGTCTGCCAGTATGTAGTGCCGATATTTTTTTCCCCCAAATATATCATTTTTATTGATTACAAACTCATCTACCACTCTGGTTTACCACAAACTGGGTAAGAGAGCAGTGCAGTCCCATTTTGTGCTTTTTCAAATTAAGCTTACACACATATTTAGGCAACCAACTAATATATCGGTCTAGCTCTATTCTGCGCACATGTATTTGTTTATAGTATTTGTGTAATTCAAATAAAGTCCAGTCACTATTTGGAAATCAATTGTAAATAAGATGTATAGTTACTATAATGGCAGTAAGATTACTGACAAAAGTGCAGAAATACCATTTTATACCATTATTTGGAAGTTTACAATATGTATGATGTGTATTAGCTCTGTTTGCATATACTTCAACAACCTCCACGGTATTAACAATATTTTGATAATCTGCCCACCTTTAGCTGTGAGACACATTTTGAATAACCAAATTGGATTTGTACTTTATCAAAACATCATTATTGCATTATTCACTTTTCCGTAAAGCACCATTCATTTGCATATGTGATTATGCACAAAGAACAAACAGCATGTGGACTTTGACATCACAGATCACCTCCAGAGCAGTGCCTCTTCTACAGGATCACTATTGGTCTGTATATCTATGTACCCCACCTGACCACAGTGACTGATGCAGCGGATGTGAGAAATGGTTTTGTCCTTTAGCAGATAGCCCATTTTAGTGAGCACATTGTCTTTGCAGGCTCGCCTCATTAGCCTCCTCACGGCCTGCATGAACAATCAAGGCTGGGCTGCTAAAAAATTGATTAGCCTTATAGTACACTATAGTCATATGTGCACTCTTCTTACTTTGGTACATTTTGGTTTGGGTATAACTATAGCGAGGGGAATATAGTTAATACCCAAAGGAAAACAGTGGAGGCTCTTCAAAGGCTCATTCAGAGAGGTACTGTTTGTGGCGTCCATGTTTTGCATTGTTGTACACAGGGCATATGCTGTTCAAAGAGAATTGTATAGCATTGTTTATTGAGGGTGACTCTATAAACAGGGGAGCTGTGTTGTGTGAGAGGAAAGCCGCAACACTGAGCTTTACAGCCAGCTGGACCTGAGCTACCTGTACAATCCTTTTTAGTCATATTAATATAGCTCCAGCTCTAAATAGCACTGCAGGGACTCGAAACAGGGAAGCAATGGAGTGAGGAAAGGTAGTAAGGAAGAAGGAGATAAAATGGAAGAATTATAAAGAGTGGGAGTTAAAGGCACAATCCCACCTTGGCGTCTATGCACTCAGTGGTTGTCTTCAGTAACTCAGAGACAATGTGAAGTAGGTTACTGGGTTGGTAAAAGTGAAAGAGCTAATAAGACTCAAAATGTTTTAATACACAGCGGGATTCACAGCAGAGCACATGCATAAAAGTTTGTCTGTGATATTGAAATCCTTTATGAAAATGCAAACCAAAAGTGTGTCTTATTCATTTGGCAGCTCATCTTTTGAGCATTTTGTTCAGCTGATTGTTGAGGAAAAGTCAAGCTGCGCTTTTAAACTGTTCAGTATTTAATGCCAGAAAGAGAAAGTAACAGTTTATGAAATGTTCTTGGCAGCTTGATTAATCTACCCTGAGAAGCTATATTTTTTAGATTTGTCTTAGACAGAGAGCAGTTACTAGAATCTGCTTCTACAATGTACATGGTAGGGCGGTTAATGCTAGATGGTCTACTCTGCCGGTACAGATTTGACAGCACTGGCTAAACTGTTTTTATTTATTACTGTTTTACTTTTTTGTGGAAGGTTGAGATACTTACTTCATCAACAAAACTTCATCACTTTGAAGGACCTGTCACAGCAAACATTTCCTTCAGAGTATACTATCTAGCACCAACTTTGTAGGCCCTCTGGTTAGTGAAGTGTTAAGTCCCCACATGTGGTGCAAGAGGTCAAAGGTCATTCTTCAACATAAAGCTGAAATCTGTAGTCACAAGTAGTGAGCCCGTAACTGGTTATTAAGCACTCATGCTGTCCTCTAACTGCAATATTTAAGGGCAAGCATTAAAAGTGAATGACTTGTAACATTTGAGATGACTATTATACCGAAATTGAAGGGCAATTATGAAAAGAAAGTAATATAAATTAATTCACACAATATAATAGAAATAATAAGATTGCCATTGGTATTGCTTTTGCAAGTCTAACTACAATATGAACCATTGTCTTAAATTCCTTTTCTTGTTATCAATATCATTAATAGTTTTACATGTTTAACAAAGCAGTCCCAGGGGCACAGTGCATATGACAGTTAAGTGTGTAGGTGGAGACTGAATGTACTGTTACTCTTCTAAAACAAAATCTATATTATTGAAGACCAGGCAAACTGTAGAATGTGCGCATAAATGGGAATGCAAAACATAGTGCTGTTGTCCAAAGTCATTGAAAGAGAGAAGGTAAGTTGAGAGAGCAGGACTCAACCTCACACATTAAAAGACTTACTGTTAAGTAAAGTGATTTAGCCACGGAGGTGAACAAAGGGTGAGACATAACTTCACATGAGTGATATACAGACGCCTGGCACTCCCCTCCTCCACACTTCTCTTAACTCATCCAGTCCATCTGTTCATCCCAAGCACGGTACAATCTGGCTCATAAAGCCATCAGGTGTACACAGCGAGCCCCCGCAGTCTTTCACTGGATCACACTGCTGCCACTGTCACCTCCTGTCATAATAAGAACTGGAAGAGGAGAGTCAGCAATAGTAACACTGGCTCAAAATAACATACATGTTTCATTCACACCTGGAAATTAGCTCTGGTGCTACAACCTGGCACAATGCATCTCTCCTGTTAAGGTTAATGGAGATTGTGCACTGTCCCTAATTAATAAATAAACTAAATAAATAAAAATAAATAAATTGCAATCAAACCACACACCAAATTGGGACCAAATCCAGAACTAACCCTACATTTGCATAGCAATCCAGCTGGAGCACAGTTCATTCACACTTATATCCCATAGTTTCGTTCTGGTTTGAGTCGTTTGGTCCTGCACTAGTCCTGGTTTAGTCTTGATTTTGTTTTGGTCCAGCTGTAGGTTTAGTCAGATGTTTTAGTGCTGATTTTATGTTGTGTGTATGCAAATGTGAACATGAATATCAGACTCAAACCAGGAATGAAACCTGAAAAGCAGTGTGAACGCAGTCATAGAAACACACTGGTGGCTTAATATAGGGCCTGTATAATAATAGACCTGCCACTTTCATTTAACTTTTCCTTACTGGTGTCATTCTTTCAGGTAATTAATCATTGCAATATAGCCTTGGGCATACATTGCCACTTCTTTCAGTGGGTGTGACCTTCTGAGGCTGGACTTCTTTAACTTTAGTCTGAAATATTGTTAGTGTCACATATTCACATTATAGCATACTTGATACATGTTCATAAAACCAATGGTGAAAGGCAAACTACAATGATATTCAAATAAAAGGTCATATAATATTCTCTGGGGTAGATTTTAAAACGGCCTTAAAGAGATTCACATTGCTCCAGACACAGCCTTAATTCCTCCACTCGTTTCCACTCTCGGGGCACTGTTGTGTTGGTTCCTCCATATATCGTCCTTTTATTCGCGTGATGTGTGAATCTCTATCCCAGTGACCTCTCCTGAATCACGCCCAAATGCCAGCGATGGAAACAGCTAAACAAAGCCAATGAATGGAAGAATAAGATTGGGGAGTGGGCGGAGTTTGGAGGAATAGCCTCTATGCGAGCTTTAAATCATCATTGGAAACTCATTAGAAAGCTGGCTGGGGCGGGCGGAGACGGCCGCACAGATTGCGCGCTCCTTACTACAATACTGGTAATGATGTGGAAGCGAAGAGGGAGTGTCCCAGGACAGATTTCTTTGCACTAGTTACTCCACTAGCCCTAAACTTTCCCCTCAATCTGTGCGAGAAGGTAAAAAGCTGTATTCATGAGATGTTAACCGTTTTGTTTGCCGGGAGGAATTTATTCAAAGTGTTGCAGCTATCAGCGCCAGATGGGCTGGAAGGTGATGGATGGGCACAGAAGTTAACTAAGAGAATGGCGCTGCACAATAGAGGAGAATAAATGTTTAATGTAACTGGACGTTATCAATCTGGAGTCGTTCTGGTGCCAGTCTCCGCCGGCTGCTCTCTTCACTTTAGCTGCCAGACTCGCCTATTGGTCGTCTTAAGCTCTGTAGCGCTTTATACCTTTAG
This sequence comes from Paratrypauchen microcephalus, assembly GCA_036785185.1. Classification (NCBI taxonomy): domain Eukaryota; kingdom Metazoa; phylum Chordata; class Actinopteri; order Gobiiformes; family Gobiidae; genus Paratrypauchen; species Paratrypauchen microcephalus. The sequence continues at coordinate 1,469,936 of JAVJIX010000121.1, read as the reverse complement.
CTAACTGTAATTGCCCTTTGACACCCGCATTGGATCGAAGCTATAAGATATTGCAGTTGTGCCTATTAACTGGTATAATGCACATGTGGCTTCATGTTGCAGTATAGGCTACCTCCTTAATAAACAGTTTATTCCGTTTCTCACGTGTTGGGCGGAAATGCACGCATAATCTCCTTGTCTCAGTTTCTTAAACTCTGCTTTGTCAGCAGTTACTTGATTTCAGATGTATGTCACGTAGAAATGCCGTGACCCTAATTTCTCTAGTCTAGACCAATAACCTATATTTTTTTGCCTTATCCCACTTCATGCAGAAGAGGTTAATTAACCTGCGAACCACTTTAACATGTAGTCAATTTAACATCCATTTTGAACCACAGTAACCACAATGCAGGTTTAAGGGTGAAGTACCTTCTGTTAAAGACCGACGCGAAGTTTTAAGTGTTGCTCTCCGATAGACGCTTTCAGTCCTAATCATTGTCATCAATAGGAGAGGATGAGGCCATTACTCTGACGAGCCTGGAGTGCACGCTCTCCACTCGGAGGCGATAATTGGATAATTAGTGATGGGAACCAATTAGGACAGTGCTGCTCGGGATGGCACGCGAGTTAACCAAAGGTTATCCAAGAGGGGAGAGCGCGCGGCTGAAGGGGGTCCAGAGGATGATCGATTATCTTAGAGGACCCCCCCCCCCCTCAACTCAAGCAACTTCTGTTTTTATCCTGCTGCCCCTGAGTCCACTGTCTCCCAACACTGCTTATCTGTGGGACAAAAGATACCAAATCGCCCATTTCCATCTGAATGAGATAAGCTCCTACAAGAGGCACGGACCGGGCGAGCGGCTCAGACCCCGAATATCCAGCGATCACTCGAGCAAATGGGCGCACAATGGTAGTAAGCCCAAGTGAACGGGAGGGAGGGGGTCTAAAGATATATTTATATATGTTAAAGAAAATGCTAATATGTCCCGTGAAGAATAGAGGGATTTTGGAGCTCTCTCTAATTCTGCTATTGTTGAACTCGCGTGCAGACGGGCGAGGTTGACACGGTGGTCACGTGAGAGAGACGTCTTTTAGGTGTAGTGAGCTTTACTTGGATGTATGAGCCTGTCCAACACAAGCACCACAACTGTCTCTGTCTTATTCTATAGGCTATGGTGCGCTCACGTGCACGCGCACTCTTTTTAATCCGGGACCCTCTTTCGCGCGCGAGACTGAGAGAATGTGGAGCATTCTTAAATGTCTATAGATTATAAATGTAATGAAAAGAAGTAAGCTTTACGATTGTCACTCAGAGAAATGAAAACACTGTTCGCAAGCTCCAGTTAAGACAGTTTGGAGTGAAAGGCCTTTTATACACCAACACAGACTGACATATTCATATAATATTTATTTAACTGTTCATGGCCACTGTGGACGTTCTGTACAATAGTGGGTAACTGCTTTATTGGACAACACAACACCGTTAAAGACAGCCTCATTATAGGCAGAGGCTATGAGGTTTACTGATGAATGGTGAAGTAAACAGAATTTTCCACGTGGCTCTTATAGCTCTCTCTTTTCATCAGTCCAACTTTAGTGATGCGAAGCTATAGATCCGTGCCTAACTCTGTTGCCTCTATACATTTCTGTCTGCAAAATTCTCATTTAAATCATTAACAGGCTACACACTTTACATCCTACTTTTATGTTAAGATGATTAATCCATGCTGGATGCAAGTGTGGACTGGAAATGCTGGATCAACAACATTCCCATACTTATGTAACAACAACTTTGGCCACTTGGGTTTTCGAACTTATTACTTTCATATAGGCTGTAGTCTGCTGATATAGGCTAAGTGCTAATCCAGAATTATTATTATTTTTTTGTCATGACCTGCATCTATCGTGCTGACTGACGCACAGGCCACTCTTCATTCAGGTGTCCGCTCTTTGACTTTCTGTGGCAGATGGGCTCTTTATGAAACATGCCAACTTATATTAGCTTCTACTGCAACGCAAGTGTTGCCTCTGAAAGGCCCGTTGTGGGTGGAAAAGGGGGGAGATGGGGCGGGATCGGGAAAAGAAGAAAATATAAGAACATTTCTTAAGGAGCCGTGACGGGGCCCCGGTCGTTTTCTAAATGCATTTTAATAAGAGAGACCCCAATGTCCAGGCCAATTCATCTCCCGTCTTCTCACAATGAAAAGAGTCATGCTGAACCGGGCAGCTCTGTACAAAGAGGGGCGTTGAGGGGCTTTGGCTCATTATGCTGCAGTTAGACACAGAAGTGCGTGTAGACGGCGGGGGTTAGGGTCCCCACCGACTCGCACCAGGGCCACAATACCGGCGTGGACGGCTGCAAAGAAAGACTCTGCCATGCCATTATCCCGCTGCTACTAACGAGGGCTTCATATGCCTTTGATATAATCTCACTATTGACATCCCCTAAACCCCCGCGTTTTCATCCAAATCCCATTTGTAACGGGCTCCAGAATGACCGTGTTGGATCGTGTGTTTCTTCACCTGCAACGCTCTGTTCTGGCAGGCGAGGCCGGGAAGAGTCTTTAATTAAAAATACCCTTGTCTGCCCTCACATGACATCACGTGAGCAGTCAAAGTATACTAGGCTATAGTCATTTTGATATGATCTCTCATTGGATTACTGGATTACAGCACACAGGGAGTATAGAATATGAGCAGAGCAAATTTGTGGGATTTATTAATTAGAATCAAATAAGCAATAAAACCTATATTAGTACATTGTTGAACTTTTGCTTGTGCATGTTGAGCTCCGTCAGCTGAAATAAATGTGTCTTTAGACAGGTAAAGGTTGAAGAGATTGCAAAACATGTCCAGGGTATGTGATGTTGGAGCAGAGACGCAGTGGAGAGGTCATGGGGACAGCCTTTGATCCCGTGTGATACGCGCACAAGACGCGTGAATCTAGCCGGGCAGTTTTAAGCATGCATCTCTTTACATTCAACGCGCGCCTGTGATTCCCGAGCAGACTTTCCATTGAGATGCTTTGTCCTCTACTCAGGGACACTGCGCATCTCTGTTCTCCCCTCCGACGGGGCGCATTCAAAAGACTCAGGACTAAAAAGAAGAACAGAAACTAAAGATGTATTAAATCAAGTCTCGTGTTTAGCCCACATCGCTATTGGATGCCAAGTTTCTGCACAGTCTAGGAATCTCAAAACAGGGCTTAGCGGTCTTTCAGAAGTCCCCCTTTCCCCAGTCAAAGCGCGGATTGGTCACAGCGCCGCTCATTTGCATGCCTCGCCGTATAAACCCTCCCGCAGACACTGCAGCTCTTTTGCGCTGTGAGCACCTCCACAGACTGAAGAGAGAGAGGAGCGCATCAGTGATCTTTCAGACATATGGAGTATTTATCACAAGCTTTTCACTAGGCAAAAGCGAAACCAAGAGAGAAACGGGAACTTGGAAAGGAGTTTTTGTCTGTTTTTGCATTTTAAATTACCATCAAAGTGGAATTAGTTTGTTTTAATCTATTTAATAGAATAAGTTTGTCAGTATGGGCGAAACAGGGTGGAAAGGACTGGTGTTGCTCCTGTGTGCCTGTGTGACTGTTGTCACACGCGCAAAGACAGTGAAGTATCAGACATTTGAGGAAGACGCACCGGGTACAGTGATTGGAAACTTGGCCAAGGACATGTCCGCCTCTGGCTCCAGGAGCAGCTTCAGGATGATGAAACAGTTCAACTCTTCCCTCATCCGGCTCAGGGAGAGTGACGGCCAACTCAGCATCGCGGAGAGGATCGACCGCGAACGCCTCTGTAAACACAGCCAGCTCTGCCTCATCTCTTTTGACGTGGTGAGTTTCTCCAAAGAGCAGTTCAAACTCATTCACGTTGAGGTGGAGGTCAAGGACATCAATGACAACTCCCCTGAGTTTCCACGGAAAGAGTCCAGTCTCGAGATCTCAGAGAACACCGCGGTTGGCACGCGCATCCCTCTGGACTTTGCCGTGGACCCAGATGTGGGCTCTAATTACATCCAGAGCTACCAGATCTCCGTCAACAGTCACTTTTCTATTGACGTCTTGAGCAGGGCCGACGGAGTTAAATATGCAGAGCTGGTGCTTATGAAGGAGTTGGACCGCGAGACGCAGGCGTCTTACGCGCTAGAACTTGTGGCAATGGATGGTGGCACCCCGTCCCGCTCCGGAACCACACGCATCAACATTAAGGTAAAAGACTACAATGATAACAGCCCTGTGTTTGACCGGAGCAGCTTCTCTGTAGAACTGGCAGAGGACGCGCCCGTGGGCACGCTGCTGCTGGACCTGAACGCGGAGGACCCGGACGAGGGGTTAAATGGAGAGGTGGTCTATGGCTTTGGGAACCAAGTGCCACAGGAGATTCGCCAGTTATTCCGCGTGGACAGAAAGACCGGGCGTCTAACACTTGAGAGCCCAGTGGACTTTGAGACCAAAAACACATACGAGTTTGATGTCCAGGCTACTGACCTGGGTCCGAACCCAAGCCCTGCCATCTGCAAAATCGTGGTCCAAGTGCAAGACGTGAATGATAACGCACCAGAGATTTCTATCAGTCCCATGACGTCCATTACAGCAGGTATTGCTTACGTCACAGAAGCCGCTGCGCGCGAAAGCTTTGTGGCGCTAGTGAGCACCTCAGACCGTGACTCTGGTGCTAATGGACAGGTGCACTGTACCCTTTATGGGCACGAGCACTTCCGGTTGCAGCAGGCCTATGAGGACAGCTTTATGATTGTAAGTACAAGTGCCCTCGACCGCGAGAAGATACCTGAGTACAATCTGACTATTGTGGCTGAAGATCTTGGCTCGCCTCCCTTCAGGACCATTACGCATTACACCATCCGCCTGACTGATGAAAACGACAACGCACCAGTGTTCACCAAAGCTTTGTATGATGTGGCAGTAACTGAAAACAATGCGCCCGGTGCCTACATCACCACTGTGGTAGCGCGTGATCAGGACCTGGGATCAAATGGAAAGGTCAGCTACAAACTTGCAGACACCTACTTCATGGGTTCTCCTATATCTACTTTTGTTAGTCTCGACCCAGCAAGTGGCTCACTGTATGCCCTCCGAAGTTTTAACTTTGAGCTGGTGAAGCAACTGGAGTTACGAGTTATCGCCAGTGATGGCGGGTCCCCACCTTTGGCCGGTAGTGCCTCTGTTTACATCAGGATTGTGGATCAGAACGACAACGCGCCCGTGATCACGCAACCTGCACTGCACAATGGAACAGCAGAGATCTCAGTACCACGAGAGTCCCCAAGTGGCTACATCGTGACCAGAGTGGAGGCCCGAGATGCGGATGAGGGGGTGAACGCAGAGCTGTCCTTTGCTCTTGCTTCCAGTGACTCCTCTGCGTTCGCTGTGAACAAAGCTACAGGGGATGTTTACCTGAACCACGCCCTCTCCCATGACGTCGACGAGATGCTGCGCGTTACCGTCACTGTCAGTGACAACGGGCGGCCAGCACTCAGTTCTACGGCCACTGTCCACTTTTTGATTGTAGCGGGCGCGCCCCCGAGCGACCGCACAGTGTATGAGTCAGAGAGCGGGGCACCCCTACACGTGCAGTGGGACTTGTCCGTGGTCATCATTGTGGTCCTCGCGGGCAGCTGCACTCTGCTGCTACTGGCCATCATCTTAATCGCCACCACGTGCAACCGGCGCAAGCGCGACAAGAGTGAGGGGGACACCGAGTCTTACCACGAGAAGGGCACTTTAGAGCGGGCCAGAGGTCACGTGGCGGACAACCCGCTGCTCCCGCTGCATTCGACCACAGGAGGCTCTGTGACTTTTGATGGACACTCCTACACCAGCCAGCCTGGATTCAACTCCGCTCATCCCGGGAGCACTGACATGTGCTCGGCCTCTGAGGACGGCAGCGAGGCGCCCTGTGTCTACGACTCAGACAGCAACAACAAGCGCACTGGGAATAAGCACGAGGTGAGTACAGCAGTACAGCAGTGTGTGTGTGTGTGTGTGTGTGTGTGTGTGTGTGTGCGTGTGCGTGTGTGTGTGTGTGTGTGTGCGTGCGTGTGTGTGTGTGTGTGTGTGTGTGTGTGTGTGTGTGTGTGTGTGTGTGTGTGTGTGTGTGTGTGTGTGTGCGTGTGCGTGTGTGTGTGTGTGTGTGTGTGCGTGCGTGTGTGTGTAGTAGTAGTAGTAGCAGTCCCCCTCGAGACCCTCCCTAACTTGTGCGCCTCTCTAACAGGGATACTCCACGCTCCCAGGCTACGGCAACAGCAAAGAGGCAGTGCGTCCCATCACCATCTGGAAGGGGAACTCTTACACCACTATCTCTGCTCGTGATCCAGTTTTTAGCGGCAAAGACAGTGGCAAAGGAGACAGTGACTTCAATGACAGCGACAGTGACGTGAGCGCAGATACTTTGAAGAAAGAGGGAGTTATGGTTCCACCCATGGGCACACAAAATGGTAAAGGAGCTGTACCTACACCCACATACATATTATGAACTGTATGAACTGTGCATCGGCATCATTCTGCAATTTTACTCTGAAGGACTAGTGCCACAGTTATTGTTACAAATGTTAAAACTGCCACACTAACATAAGTTTGCCTGAGCTAGAAATAGATACATAGAATTATTTGTTAATGAAATGAAAATGTGCAACAGTGTACAGTAAATTTAACTGCATGTCTCCTTCTCTGCAGCTCTGTGGGCATGCACCAGTGAATGTAAGGTCTTGGGTCATTCAGACCGCTGCTGGAGTCCTACAGCTGTCAGAGCCCATGCGGGACCCTCCCCCTCTCCAGCACCCACTCTGACCTCCTTCAGCAGTTTACCCAAGACAGCCTCACTGCCACGGGACCCCAACCGCAGGGACAATTATTACCAAGCTCACATCCCCAAAACCGTGGGTCTGCAGAGTGTCTATGAGAAAGTCCTGCACAGAGAGTATGACTACATGCTTGTGACCCCTCCCAGACCTGTGCGAGTGCAAGAGATCAGTGAAGTCAGCATCCCAGTGTATACCCCAACCCCAACACACTGCCCCAACAACAACGATGTTTAAAGACTCAGCACATTTCACCCACACTTAAGGAAATATATCAAGAACTAATTAATTTATAAAGACAATGAGAATAATGTATTTGATAATATTATGGAGATTGTGAATATGTTTTATTATTTGTTTTAAATGCAAATCCTACATGAAGTCCATTCAATCACTTGTTGGACCTGAAGTGTATAATATTGCAAGATTTGTACATAAGAGTTTATTTTTATAAAGATATAATTAAGATGTGTATATATGACATTGTAATTATTGACCTTTAAGCATGCTTATATTTAAAATTGCCTCAAAAATGTGCACTTTGAGGTAGTGAACCCTGAGTGTATCAGGTGAAAAGACTTGAATGCGATTGTGATTTTTTTTTTATTATCACAAATTCTGATAAATAAACTCTGAAATGGTATTAATTAACTTTCTTAAACTTATTAAGCCCCTATGGTGGTCATGGGCTGGTTTAAGCTTTTTTCTGTTGTATTATCTTTTTAGCTATGTTAAGGTTAGACTGTTAGTCCTGATGTAAGCAGCTGTATGAACTGAATAGGTCAGTCCAGATGTAATCTTCATTTCGCAGACTACTGTGTGTTGATTTACAAGGGTTAGGTTTAAACCTTAATTAGCCTTAATGCGATAAAATACAGCCCGTTTGGCTTAGACCTCGTTCATGGTGTGGGCAGAGCTTTGCAGTTGCAGGTGTATGACACTCGTCTGTCAACAGGCGTCGCTGTTTGTACAGTGAGGTGAGCCTTTGTCCTTGCAGCTCACTGTGGAAGGTCAGTCAGGCTTTTTTCAGTGAAAACCACTTTGCTGGGAGTGCGCCAGAGCAGGCAGTCACCTCAAGAATACCAAGAGCGCTATCACAGTACCACCATGTCTTTCATAGATTTTATAAGTACTTACTTTTGCCAAAGACATGTCCAGGCTATTTGTGTTGAGTTATGCCTTGATTGCCATTTTGAAAATGCATTAATTCCGCTAGTCACCTGCGCGCCCATTGGACGAAACCTGAAAAGTGAGAGAGAATGAGACAGAAATGGAGCGGGGGAGTTGAAACCTTATACATCAGACACCCAAACACAAGGCATTTTTGCTGAATAACACAAAGTCCTTGTGGAAACCTTTCTCGAACACAGCCCACTTTCAATTATTTGTCCCGGTGCCAAATGCGCTGCTGTGCGCCTTTACGTAATCCCTCATTATCATCCAAGCATTCAGGACATTTTTTATTAAGTGCACCACGATCCGTGACACAAATGTCTAAGATACAGATAAGAGTGAGGGGTCAGAGCTCTGGGAGTGTACATACTGTTAAGAGAAAACGCGACATTCCACTGGGGACCCATGAGGCCCGCGATGTCCTGGGACAGAACAGGGGTTAGTGTTTGAGGAAAGACGTGCTCAGGGGGTCTTATAAGGACAAAATAGGACCACCTCACCTCGCCCCCTTCATCTTTAATTGCTGAGTCGAGCTTGTGGCTTTCAGTGATTTAAACTTTGAGGATCTTTGCGGGAATCAGAGTTATTGGAGTTACACGAGCTGCCTATACGATCTTCAAAGGGAAAATATGATGAATGCTCCTGTGGAAGAAGGCGTTTTTGCTTATATTAGACTTTAACGAAGGCGCACCCACCTCCACTGCGGCTGCGTCTAGAAGACCAGCTGAAAACGACTGCCAATCCCCAAGGTCGAGGAAGTACACCGTTACTTCTGGAGATCATAATGAGGATGAGGACGTAGGCAGTCATTTTCCGTGGCACGTGCTCCTCTATTACTTACTCAAAAGAAAAATATTGACTATATAGATAGGCCAAAATGAATAGGCAAAGAAATTATGCATCTCAGCCCAGACACAAGGCATCAAGCTTACAATTTGTTGATGCGTCTGTGGTCTGCCACCTGTTTATCTTTCCAATGAGATGTTATTGCTTTGCCCAGAATGTTTCACAGTGGCATCAAACATATGCCCACGGAGACAGAGAAAGTTACAGTAGTCTTATATTTTTCCATTATGTGTGTAGAATCCCTCAGTCGTCCAGGTAGAATCCATGGCAAAAGGAGAAATTCAATTTGTCAACTGGACAAAAGTTTATTTGGTCGAATACGTTTCGCTGCTTCTTCAGTTCTGAACTGAAAAAGCAGCTTGGATGAGCTGCGAAACATTTTTCCATTACGTTTTTCCAAGGTATTTTTCAAGGTTTTTCCAATATATTAGAAATAGAGCCTATAACTAAAATTCACTATTGTGCATCATTTCAGCTCCATCAGAACAATTGCAGGTCTCCTTTAATGAAGAGCTCTTAATATCGTCCAAACTGTTCAGTCATTTATTATTATCCTCCTCCTGTTGAGTACACTAGCCTAGCATGTGTTATATTAATTTTTTTTTTTTGCCACTAATTCGGCACTCTGCCCCAGCAAAGGGGGTTGGGCGCAGGGGCAGGGATGTGTGCGGTCTGCGCCTGGATGAACCGTGTCTCCTCTCTTCAGGTGTTTTGGTATTTGGCTGCAGTCATGGCCGGGAGCTCAGAGAAAATACCGATCGCCTCAGCGGGACCCGAGGATTTGCAACAGTTTTTGCCCCCGGTGAGTCTCCACAGCCTCGGGACAACTTTTCCAAACCAGCGTGTGTCGCCTAGGCAATACAGAACCCAGTTTACTTTGGTTTTTGAACAGTTTTGAAAAAAGATGTCCGTGAAGTTGGTGCGTAAAGGGGATCAGGCTACGTGGGGCCCCTGAAACATTTTTTACATGCTCCGACTCTGATCAGTAGTTTAGGTTTGATTTGCCTTCTTTTACGCTATATATGTTCATTCAAGGAGTTATGCCATGTTTCATGTTTAATAAAATGTTATTTAATCGTTTTAGTTGGTCTACATTTTAGCTTTTGTGCCGAATGACAGTTACTTTAAACAACCTTAAGGGTCTTGGATACAATCTTATCTCACTGGTGTATTTAGCCTTGTTAAAAGACAGTTTAGTGGCCATTTCCTAATTTGCACAGTGAGAATCCTATCCTGATTGCTTTGAACCTGCATCTCTCTGCGTAATGGTACGACCATAATGTCAGCTCTAACCACGGTGTATGCATGTTTGTCTGATATTATAGGCATACTCTGCAGTGGCCGTGAAGCCCACCGCCACAGGGCGCCTCATTAAGGCCGGGATAGCGGTGCTCATTGCCGGGGCTCTTCTGCTGCTGCTGGGGGCCGTTGGAGCATTCTACTTCTGGAACAACAACGAGAAACACGTAAGAGTGGTGTTTATGGCCTGGGGTCTATTTAAGAGGCTGTTTGTATTTTTTATATATTTTTTATTCATATACCAACTAATGTTTAACTGGACATAAGGTCTAAACTTAAGTATTTATGACAAAGGGATCCTCTGTAGCAATAGAGTTCAGTCGTCATGCAAAGACAGTGGAAGAACCTACACACCTACATAAGCTCATACACATTACTGTGCACAGCTGTGGACATATGAGCATTGTCACCTTAGTGTAAAGAATTTAGAGTAGATAAAGTCAGCTATACTCTCTCTACTTATTGCTTGTTTTAGCAATTCTTGCAGATTCTGTAAAGGACAGTGCAATTGATTCTCCAATACCTTTGGTCCAGGGGAAAAATCTACTACAGGCTTTTATTAGAAACTTCTTTGGTTAACAAAAGTGCTGTTCTTCCACTTTTGAGATGACTTCAGTAACACGGATGTGCACACACCAATTCAGGATACACGTTGCATAATAAGCTACATAAACAGAGATGGTGGTGATGTTGCAGCAAGTTAAATAGGCTTCATCTTTTCAGTATTAAGTTGAAATGGAAACTCAGTCAGTCAGTCCCTTATAGTCAAGAGTTTTTTCTGCAGCGTAGGCAAACACTGAAATGCAAATGAAACACTGCAGCTCGGTTAGTTCAGCGCAAGGCAAAGAAGACGCCTGGTGAATAGAGGCGTTGTGTGTATGTGTGGTAGCTCTAGGATTCTGGAGATGTGGGATGGCGGGGGTGAGGGAGAGGTGGGGGTTGGCGAGGGGGAGGCTCTTTGGTCCGGCTGATGCTAAAGGTGCAGAAGGTGTAAGAGATGAGAAACAAAATGAGGTGCTTTTGAGAGCTTTTTTTTTCTCCATTATGTGAAAAAGCTATTAAGGCGGCAAATACATGATGTTCTACCAAGGGGTCATCATCACCAAGGGCTGTAAAGAAAGAAAGGTTTTTTTTTTATACTGACTATGAATGAAAGTGTGAAAGCGAAATGCAGAGGAGAGAGGTCATATGTGATGGGGGAAGATTGAAAAAGCAAGACAGTGTTGAAATAGTGGAGGAGAGATTTCAGAGAGAGAGGAAAGGGAGGGGTGTGTGTGTGTGTGTGTGGGAGGGGGGGGGGGGGGGGGCATGGGCTTCTTGGCTTCATAGCTGACATGCCAAACATGTCTCTCTTCGCAGGTTTACAATGTCCACTACAGCATGAGCATCAATGGCAAAGTCGAGGAGGGTTCAATGGAGATTGACTCTGAGAACAACAGGGAGAGTTTCAGGACCGGCAGTGGGGCGGACGAAGCCATGGAGGTCCACGACTTTGAGATTGTGAGTTTGCCAGTCTAATTCAAGATTTGAGATTCAAGATTGTTTAATTGTCATATGCAGGATCAGCACAAGGTCAACAATGCAATGAAATGGTTAGGATCAGAAGAACCCGTTGACTCACTAAGATAGTCAAGTAGTACTAATAGCATGCAATAATAGTACATGGTAAAAAAAGTGTTGCAAAAAGTGCAGGGGAAAAGGTAAACAATATAATAAAAAATATGTAATAAAATATAATAAAATACAAAGGTACAGGTAGGATTAAATAAGGTGTAAGTAGAGTATTTCACAGATTGCACATAATATTTGGATTAATATCAGATTTTTAAATATATATGATTTAAATAACAAACAAAAAACATGAAAAAACATAATGAATACAGTTAAAACGGCTGGCTCTTCACATTTACCCTTCTCACATTCACTCAGTGTTTTCCCATTAATAGAAGATGGCCCCCATAGATTAACATGGACTAAACAAGCATAAAAAAATCTCACTTTGTTGTTCCTTGTATTGTCATTAACATAAAAGTAGCTACACTTAAAGCCCCAGTGTGTAGGATTCGTGGCGCATAGGTGGATAGTCGCTATTGCACTTCCTGTTTTAGCTACGGCAGATCTCGAGGGTCACCCGGGCGCGCCGTAGCGCCGACAGCTCGCGTACCGGCGCACGAACCACGCGCCACTGTATACATAAAACGCGGTCCCCCGTTTACTTGTTTTTTTTTTTTTCGCATGAAAACACACATTCCCGATCATGTATCATGACAATCTACACATCAAATGAAACCTTACAGTCTCCTCTTTTTGACTATGCAATTCATTTCCCGGCACAACAATCACTCCCCGAGCACATGGGGCTTTTATACGGAAAAGCACAAAACGGAAAAGTACAAAGCTTACCTTTGAAGGCTCTGCCCAGGTCAAACTCAGCATTTCACCATAAGCTTGGTCTGAAATCTGTCTGTAAGGATCCAGCAAATAAAATCCAGTAAAACAATTTAGTCCAAAACACGTGTTAGATCCATTACGACGTGTGATACAGCAGCATGCTTGTTGTTTACCCAAAACCACGAGCCTCCCCCCACCCCACCCGCACCTCTCTCCCTCTGTCCTTCTCTCCGGCGCGCTCCACCTGCTTTGCCTCCGGTGCTACCACGAGCCTTGCTGAAGGCGAAGGCGGAGCCCAAATGTCCTTCTGCGGCTCTCGTATTCAAAATGGCTGCTTCTATATGGGGACGATCCCCCTTTTATGTGACTATATCTAAGTCCAAAAGAATACTTTGATTTCATGATGGAAGTGAAAAGGCTTGGAAAACAATGTATTTTTGAATGGGTATCTTCAATTTCAGTAATTAACGGGTAAAAATCTTACACACTGTCCCTTTAAAGTAAAAAAGACGGCTTAAAGGTGCACCACGTAACATTTCTAGTGGAGGGTCCGCCACCTGCTTGTCTCCATGGAAATGTTATTGCTTTGTCTAAAATGTTCCACAGTATAGATTAAACCTATTTATCACAAGGGAGACAAGCGCTACACTAGTACATTACTCAGATCTATGGAGAGTCGCCCCTATTCGCAGAAGAACAGACAGCTCAAAGCAAAATGATCAGTTTTTTCTGATTTTGCCACTTATAGGTATGTGTTTGGGCAAAAGGAACATTTTTGTTTGAGTCTATAAACTACTGACAACATTTCCCCCAAATTCCAAATAAAAATATTATCGTTTAGAGCATTTATTTGCCGAAAATGACAAATGGTCAAAATAACAAAAAAGATACAGTTTTCAGACCTCAAACATTGCAAAGAAACAAGATAAATTCATTTTAAAACAACATAATACTCATGTTTACACTTAAGAAGAGTTCAGAAATCAATATTTGGGGCAATACAATAACCCTTATTTTTAATCACAGCTTTCATGCGTCTTGGCATGCTCTCCACAAGTCTTTCATATTGTTCTTGGGTGACTTTATTCCACTCCTGGTGCAAGAACTGAAGTAGCTCAGCTTTGTGTTTGTGTTAGAATTCAACAGATGCTGGAATGGAATGGCTGTAATACATGTAGAGATGCTGATTTCAGAAGAAAAAAAAATGCAGTGGTCTCTTATTTTTTTCCACAGCTGTATATTTTTGAGCAAAAGAAAAACTCGTAATGAATAAATGTTAGATGATATGTTTAATGTCATATCATACACATTTCCAGGGGAAACTTTAAATATGAAATACAGGCAATATGTAAAATTATATCTCCACTAATTGTACGAAAGGAAATTATTAATGTAGAAAGTATTTGTGCCACCATAGTCTGAACAAAATCAATGGGAAACACTGATTCACTCCTTCAAGACTTAAGACTCTATATTTCTTACTACTACTACTACTACTATTTTCAAAATGATCCCTGCGGCTGTCACCTAGACCTAGTATTTATCATTCACAGGCCTGCTCAGATGATGTCTCTTATCCTCAAGCAGAGGGTTAATATTACATTGAAATTGTCCATAAGCATAAGCAAGGGGTAAAACTAGCTAGTGGCAACTGAGAAGCAGGTCAGAGCTGCTCAACGTTTAATGAAAGGGGTAGAAACTGAAATGAATAAATTTCCCCCGGAAGCATATCAGTGTCTAGTCATATTGCACCTCCAATTTTCATTAAATTCGGACTGCTGGTTTTCAACCTTTACTTTAAGCATCCAAATCAACCCAATCAGTGAGATGACCTTTAATCATAACGTCCTGCCAAGTGTTCATTTTTGAATCAAGGGCAAATTACTCACATTTAATTAAAATTTTAGAAAGGTTTTGGTATGTGGAACAGGTGATGGAGTAAAACTGAATTTTCTACAAATTTGTCAGGATTGTTTCATGTTGACATATTGTCCAAGGCGTTTAAGAGTCTTTCTACAGGGCATCACTGGGATCCGGTTTACAGGAGGAGAAAAATGCTACATCAAGACGCAGGTGAAGGCTCGTCTGCCCGATGTGGACACGCTGAACAAAGACACCCTGACCTTTGACCTGGTGGGTTTACTCTGCGCACAGTTCACACATTTCAGGCTTTGTTGGGAGTTTCAGCACTTGCCGCTTAATGTTTATGTGGCAAGGAGTTTAGTCTGTAAAGGTAAATACTGTGGAAGTTGACAGGAATTTTAATTGGGTCACTGAAAAACTATTGGTGCAGTCATATCCATTTTGACCATTAACAGCAGATGAAGGAAGTTACACTGACCTGTGAGCATTCAGTGGATTATAACAACAGCACTAAGCATTTACACTGAGAAAAGTCTGAACATCTAGGTAAGTTAAACTACTCAAATTAAGAATAATTTAACTTGATCCGAGGAGACTGGACTTAGTAAAATTATCTAACAATGGAATAAGTCTTTTCTCAGTTCAATTCAGTTTAGTTTTATTTTAAGAACTGCAGACAGTTTAAGATTTTTCTTATCTTTTGTGTAATAAGATGTACTTTCCTATTTAAAGTACGAAAAGCCTTGTTCCGTTGGTATAATTGGGATAATAATAATTGGTATAATTTTACTTGTCATGTGAAATACTGTATACTCAAATGAAGATACCATTCAGCGTTTCAGATGTTTCAGAGGCCTTGTATTTAGTTGAAGGACCTTCCTTTTGCGTTCACATTTGGGTTTAACAAGTTCAACAAGGTCTGCACAGTTTTTTGGCACAAAGCATGACCTCTAGTTGTAGAAATGTCCATATAATACAGAAAAACAAACCTACGTTTTGCTCTCCAGCAGGACAAAAAGTTATCACTGTAGATCCCGGCTCAAAAATGAACAATCTGCCTTTTATAAATTTCTATCATGACAAAAGAGACCCTATTTTTCAAGTTCAGAACCTGTTTAAAATGTTTGAATTCAAATTGTAATTCTACCTGGAGAGACTCAGACACAAAGAGAAAGTATTAGTAATTCTATTGAGTGAGCTAGCTTTGGTGCTCATACCCCATTAGAAGAAGGTTGCGGCTGATTAGATGATGTTTAGGAGGTGGACACTGGAGGTGGTTGAGGAGGCTGAGGATGAAGGAGACAATAAGATGATGAGAAAGCTGAGGGTGTTCTGGGGAGGAGGTGGGGCAATCTGCAATGGGGGTTTAAATTAGATTAAATCTTATCTTAGACAGACTGGGAGCTGATTGGTCAAGAGGAGGATTTGGAACAAGGAATGAAGGCTGAGGAGCAGGTAAACTCTGGAGAAGCATAACCTGGAGCGAAGATTGTGCTCCTAGGCTGAATTTCACATTCACGCCCCAAAGCAACCAACATTGCTTTGTCAATGACTGACAGGCAAAACAATGCTAGCAAACCTTCTTGGCAGAGGTTAATAGATCACATGTAACTTAATGAGTCCTACAGGGGGTCAGTTGTGACCTCATTTTGGCCTTCCTAGCATTAGCAGTTGTTTAAATTAAATCATACAGACAGGGGACATTGTTTTTAAGTGTTTGCGTAGCTCCAGCCCCAGTGCACTAAAAGCTGAGTGGACCACATTAAAAGAAAAACAACATAACCTGGAGCAGCCTCAGAGCGCTGTGTCTGGGTGGCAATTATTATCACCATCGCCCCTTCAGAAACACCTCTGTCGGTGAGTTGGGGCCATCTGATAATTAAAATAATTTACTTGTGCATAAGCCCCATATAAATCCACATAGCCAGAATTACCAAAATTACTGTCAACACACAACCACAAGTACACTCTTCATTTTCACGCAGCGCTGCTCTTATTGCCTCTCCCTGCTTCATAAAGGATCATTTATTTCTCCTCTCATGTGTTGTCTGTGTTTTACTCATCAATGATATTTTGTTTGTAGCGCGGCAATGAAGATGGGAGCTGTTGTCATAATGGTAGCTGCAGGCTGGTCATTTGCTATAATTTAGAGTGATGGCAAATGTTGTCAGCACGCACACACACACACGCACACACACACACTCCTATCGGCAGAGAGTGGGTCAGATAAACTGTTATCAGTGCCGCACTGGAGAAGAACCCCCACTTTTATTCTTTTATTTGTCCCTGCAGCACATCATATGAGCAGGAGCGCCTGTGAAAGGTTGTGGGATAACATTACCTTAACATGAGCTGAGCCAGTGCAGTGCAGCCCCCAGGAACAAGAGCCCGTGGGCAGAAACATCCCCCAGACTCTTAGCTTTTGTACCTACAGGCTATGCAGCACTCATGTTTCAATACGTTGCTGTTTGCTGTAACCTGTGAAATCAGGCCAAGCCCCATATTTTATTCAGATGTTGATGAATCTTGACGTTGCGTATCCAGTTAAACGTTAGTTAAATGTTGCCTCAAGGACTTCCCTTTTACTACCTGATTTCATATTGTTATGGGAAGCATTAAAAGCGCCTCATTCATGCAGATTAGTCTGACTGAAGGGAGAATTAAAGAGCTTTTTTTCCAAGAGGGCGGCACATGTACATGCAAATATTGTTTTGGCTGGTTTGGGATTTAGAGAGAGAAAAACTTCATGAACTCAGCAGTGTACATAATGTATGATGTATTGTACAGGCACATGCTAATAAATTACATTATTATGGAAAAGGTGAAATTATTATAGCAGTTTAAAAAGGTAATACATTTTTATTAAAAGAACCTCACTGAATGTAAATAATATATGAGTTTAATTTGAAATGAAACTGCTGCAATAAAATGATTTTTGACAGTACTGGAAAATGACTTTTATAAAAGCTTTTCTCAACACCTCTTTGACATTGCTATCAAACCTTGAAGTAACTTTGTATGAAGTGGGAAATAGCTCTCCATCTCTATATAATTAATCCCATCACAATAAAAAAGGTATGTGAATTTTCTGTGACGAATAAGATGAGAAATGAAAAGAAAATGAAACAAAATAGTCAGAAAATCTACTTGTCTCCATGGACAATTCCTTTTTATTAAATATTTCTGCCTTGTAATTACTTGCTCAAGTAAACCTTGAAAAACAAGCATTCTTACTGTGAACAGGGTAGTCTGTCCACAGGTCTGACTTGTAACTTGCCGAACTTTCCAGGCAAAGCAGTCATTATTAGTATTGGTTTTATTGATTCTTTGTGTTCAGTCAGTATAGTACTTTATTTCACTCACTAGGGTATCTCTCCAGTGAACTGTCGATCCAAAACCTGGGTAATCGATGAAGTCTCAGGAAGGGCATCTGATGTAAAATATATTGTAATTGCAATATACTGTAAGATACTCTATGTTGTATTGCTGTTTTTAAAGAACCAAAGACATTTAAGCAACATGTTTTTGTTAAACCACAATTTGTGCTAAGTTAATATAAAATACATCTCTTTTTAAAATGAATTTTAACATTTAACCAAACAAAAAAACTAAAATAGATGAAACAAAATGTCCAAGAAAGGCGTCCACTCTGCTCAAAGTTTATTCATATTTGATATCTATTTATATTTCTAAATAAACATGTGTATTGCATAAATAAGTTTCCTTCCACTAAATAAGTAACACAATTATTGTGTTATCAAAAAAAAATTTGATACATCATATTACATATTATATCACCCAATTTAGTATTACGACATATAGATATTTTGGTATTTTGGCACACCTCTAGATTGTAGTGAGTGCATTATGTCATTATGTACCTGTCTTTCTTGTAGGAGGATGAAGTGATGCCTGCCAAGTTTGATGATATGATCTGGGTGGCAGCTGACGCTCCGCTGACAGACTCAGCTTTCCTCAGCACTAGGATCAAAGACCTGTGTGGAGACCTGCCGATCTTCTGGCTCCGCCCCACCTACGCCACCAGTAAGCACCCAGAGTAATCATGGTTTGAAACGACTATTTATGTGTCAAAATTTTACCAATATAATAAATGTATATGAAGAGTTCATTTGTAAAACAGATACATGCCAATTGAAGAAGTCATCGGAGGCTTGTTCTTTACTTAGTGTAGTAATATTTTCAAAAGCCAAATGTATTTTACTGCTATCAAAATATTATTCCATCCTTTCTTGATCAAATCCGCTACACATTATTATCATTGATAATATCTCTAGAAGATAGAAACAAGAAGAAAAAAACTTTTTTTCAAAACGGCGATATCTGTTTTCACTATTGAAATCTTCATATATTTTTTATGTTTGTCAATTCATCTTTTAAAAACAACATTAGATTTGATTGCTCTTGGTATACCCATATAATTCACATTATTAACTGAAATATTGTAATCATGAGTAAAATGTGATTACAGGCACAGCTGATAGAGAAAAGCAACAGGCAGATGTGTCTGTGAAGTTGGTTTTATTTTTGAAGATGTAGTTTTCCCAAAGCAAAGAGGATATGGGTCAATGGGTTTGAAATACTGTATTTCCATTTAACATCTCAGTTGTTAAAAAAAGGAGTCTTAAAAAAAAAAAAAAAGGTTCCTTTTGAAGTTTTAGCGTTCAGCAGTGTACAATTATAGCATGCTGAGAGGTGATAAAATCATCAAACATTTTCATTGTACTTCCCTTCATGACTTCAGACTCTGCTCGGAGATGCCTGAGAAACTAAAGCCACATTATTGCCATGTGGCTAAATACAGCGTGCTGTCATTCTGTGAGCGTGTGTGCTGTGTGCAGGCGAACAGAGGAAGAGGAGGACAGTCCCACGGCAGAGACGCCAGGTCAATGCTGAAGAAGATGTTGAGGCAGAGTTCAACCCTGAAAACCCCTACCAGGTGAGTCACGCCATCAAAAACACTTAAATAGCTCCTCTTATATCTGAATGTGGGCAGAGGCAGTGTGGCAACAAGGGTCAAACTGCTACACCACAAAAGTAAAGTGAGTTCGGACTGCTTGATAATGTTTGGGTCATAAATTAAATCATGGTTAATTAAAACGATTCATGTACTTCAGAGATTACCTGAAGAAGAAGTACAGACCTACTATAAATTATGTTTTGTGATTCATGTTAAAAGGCTACTATTTTATGTGTGGCTTTCCTCTAGCTTTTGTGGAGTAGAACAAGTGCTTCACCAATTGCTTTTTGATTACACAATTACATTTTTGTTATTTACTGGGGTGATAAAAATGTAAATGTAATAACAATTTAAGTTTGATCAATTTCACAACAAGCACAGATTACACAGTCTATTTATAAAAGTAAACAGCTTTATTCTGTCATGAGTCGTGGCTATCACAAGATCCACTTTTTATCCAACACAGTGGGTGACATCAGGTTGACATCCACATATTTTGCTCAGTTGTTCAGACAGTCAGCATTATTTAAAGATGCACTGCGTAACTTTCCAGGTGGAGGGCCCACCAACTGTTTGTCTCCTTAAAGATTTTATTGCTTTGCCCAGAACACTCCACAGAACAATATTAAAATGTAACACTTCCACAGGGACAAATGACTGGTACCACAAGGGCAAGTTGTTATTGGTCATATCTGTGGAGAGCAAGCCCACTCACAGTGAAAATGCATGTTTTCAAGGTATTTTTGACCAATAGCAAACAGCAATAATGGAAAAACAATGCTAGATACTGTATGTTTAATGCCTCACAGTGGGACATTACAATAACATAGCAATAACGTCCCCATGATTAGCTCAGCTTACGGATCAATGGTACAATTTTTATTACATTATTTATTTGGTTTATTTATTTCACAGTAACAGGGTTGCCGGTAACAGGGTTGCAAATCCGCACTAAATTTAGCTTTATCTCAGGAGGAGAAGCTGTTTAGCTGTTACTGCTAATCAAGAGGAAAAACGTATTTATGCAAATAAGTAAAGGAAAAAAAATGTCTTATTCTGATCATTTGCATAACAGGGTTGCATGAGGTAGAGTGAGACATTCAATCAAGGCTAACAATGTTATAAAAATATGAAAAATAGAAGAAAAGACAAACCTCTCTACCCGTTCTTTTGGAAAACTGTTTGATGATGTCAAGTCCAGGGGATCATGTGGTTCTGCTTTCTTCTACCAGGCTAAAAATGTTATGGTAACAGGGCTGTGTGCATGTTGTGGGACACATGTTCCATGAATAATAGTTATTATTTGAAATATTATGTTTATTAAAACAAGTGTTCCCACAGTTACAAGAGATGGCAATGAAACAAATAATAATAATTAAAAAAAAAGAATTTAATGTTTTATTTGAGATTCAATGTGGTCATTAGAGGGGTGGGATAAGAGGAAAATGGCATTTTGGGGGGTACTCCAGACCCACAGTGCACCTTTAATTCATGTAAATACGAAATCCATTTCCAAAGCGTGCCTGTCATGATAACACATTGTATGGCCCCAACACCACACATGCAGTAAAGTAAAACATAGGAGACAGTGCAAACCCCTCTAAGGTGAGTCACAC
Organism: Paratrypauchen microcephalus; assembly: GCA_036785185.1. Lineage (NCBI taxonomy): Eukaryota > Metazoa > Chordata > Actinopteri > Gobiiformes > Gobiidae > Paratrypauchen > Paratrypauchen microcephalus. The sequence goes on along the minus strand of JAVJIX010000121.1, from coordinate 1,448,972 downwards.
TACACTAACACTCCTTTTTCACAACTATCCACTTACATGTGAGGGGTACCTGTGTGTGTGTTTGGTTGGAGGAGTTTCTCACAGATGTGCGAGCTGCAGCAGATGCCGGGGTCACTTTGAGCGGCCCGAATTGTCACAGTGAATCTGAACAAATGCGTGGGTGTGTTTTCCAAGCATACATCTCTGCGCGGTTTTCTCAAGCCCTTTACCAGCACGTCCAAAGCTTTTCTTTCACCACCGGAGCTGTATGAATAATTCCACAGATGACCCCACCTCGGCAGCAGCCCTTTGCCCCCCTGAGCACACATATGTCCCAGCACACTCACACAGGGGCCCTTTCTCCCCTTTAATCCCCTCATCCTCACTCCCCTCACAGCAAAGCAACCCCCAAACCGAGCTCCAACACTCGCCTGACAACCACAGAAAGGGGGTAAACAGCATCAGTACGAGCTGTTGAAAAGGAAAATATTTTGACAACAAAACCCCACAGCTGACAACATCCCCTCCTCCCCATACTGCCTGTCGGAAATCCATTTTTAATTGGTTTCGAACATGCTTCCTCTGCCTCTTCAGATGCACAGTATCACAAGAAGAAGTGGCGCCACACATCCAGCTGCGCACATGGATTTACATGTGTCATATACAGGGTTGGGAGGGTTACTTTAGAAATGTAATCCGGTACAGTTACTAGTTACTCCTTAAAATATGTATTCAGTAACGTAATCCCGGTACTATAATATTAAAGTAATGTAACTTGATTACTTTCAGTTACTTTTGGATTACTTTAACACCAAATATCCTATAACAACAAGAAAACAAGAAAATTACAATACAATTAAAAGTTTTTAGGAGGACAAGTACAGTTCTATGTGTAGTTTTAACAACTGTTATCACTATAAGCCAAGTCACTAGTAAACAAGGTCACTCACTAAACCAAACACCTAAACACCTATGACTTCAATGAAATTATATTTATTAAGTTTTAGTTTTACCGGGACAGTCATCTTGCCCGATCTCCGCAGCTGGACAGGATGTTCGTCCAGCTTGCGTGCTGGCCTACATCTAACGACAGCTTTGCTCGGAATTGTCCAAAGGGTCTTCATGGATCAGTTAACATGACTATGTTGCCTAGATAATGTTTAAATGTTGTAATATCGTTCTACAAATGCACAAAGTGTACTTGTGACCGCAAACGTTAGCTAGCTTGCTAATAGTTTGCTAGTCGATAGCTAACTCGAAACTGGCTCCTACCCAGTAGTCGAGTTGTAAAATGAAACCAGGGGGGGGGGTGGTGAAATTTTTCACCAACGGGGGGGAGGCATTAAGCTAAGCCCTCCCCCATCACTGACATCACTGTGGTGTTTCAGGGCAGGGCAGTATTAGAAGGTACTTTGTTAAAATGGAAATGCTTTTATAACAAAAAGTCCATATAATCATTCAATAATTCAATAATACACAGGATATATGTTATCACACACACACACACACACCTTAGTCCTGGTTTAGTCCTGGTTTAGTCCTGGTTTAGTCTTGGTTTAGTCCTGGTTTAGTCCTGGTTTAGTCCTGGTTTAGACCTGGTTTAGACCTGGTTTAGACCTGTTTTAGTCCTGGCTTAGTCTTGGTTTGGACCTGGTTTAGTTTTGGTTTAGTCCCGGTTTAGTCCTGGTTTAGACCCGGTTTAGATCTGGTTTAGTCTTGGCTTAGTCCTGGTTTGGACCTGGTTTAGTCCTGGTTTAGACCTGGTTTAGTCTTGGTTTAGTCCTGGTTTAGATCTGGTTTAGTCTTGGTTTAGTCCTGGTTTAGATCTGGTTTAGTCCTGGTTTAGTCCTGGTTTAGATCTGGTTTAGTCTTGGTTTAGTCCTGGTTTAAACCTGGTTTAGTCCTGGTTTAGATCTGGTTTAGTCTTGGTTTAGTCCTGGTTTAGTCCTGGTTTAGTCCTGGTTTAGACCTGGTTTAGACCTGGTTTAGACCTGTTTTAGTCCTGGCTTAGTCTTGGTTTGGACCTGGTTTAGTTTTGGTTTAGTCCCGGTTTAGTCCTGGTTTAGACCCGGTTTAGATCTGGTTTAGTCTTGGCTTAGTCCTGGTTTGGACCTGGTTTAGTCCTGGTTTAGACCTGGTTTAGTCTTGGTTTAGTCCTGGTTTAGATCTGGTTTAGTCTTGGTTTAGTCCTGGTTTAAACCTGGTTTAGTCCTGGTTTAGATCTGGTTTAGTCTTGGTTTAGTCCTGGTTTAGATCTGGTTTAGTCTTGGTTTAGTCCTGGTTTAAACCTGGTTTAGTCCTGGTTTAGTCCTGGTTTAGTGCCGAAATAGATGCAGAAATAATCTTATAATATGACTCACCCATAAGAATGCGGTCAGCTCCATTCTAACAGTTTGTCGTGTTGTCTTTAATAATCCGGAGAAAAGGACATAATCCTGAACGTATCCCGTGTCCCGAGGCGAGAGTTCCTTCTTACGTAGCATTAACGTAGGAAGTTAAGGATGTTTCTTCTCTTGGAAATGCCGCGTAAATATCAGGCTAACAGCTGATCGGCGAACAGGCGCAAACACAACAGCGGCAATCGTCATGATTGGCGGGAGCGCGTATCGGTGCAAATTTAGTCCGTAGTGCGCGACCTGCGTGAAGTTCAGTGCGCGCCGATGCAAGTTTGTTTCACAGAGCGCGCGCGGCGCGGTTTTCCCTACATATGACCTCCGGCTTTAAATGAAAAAATGAAATAACATAAAATGCTTTCAAATTGTAATCCTGCTAAGTAATCCGCGTTTTCACTAAATGTACCTGTAATCTGATTACGTCTTTTTCTTTGTAACTGTAGGGGAATACAGTTACCTTTTTTTTGTATCCTTTTACTTAACGCCGTTCCATGTAATCCGTTACTCCCCAAGCCTGGTCATATATGTACACTTATTAGCAGAGCCATACTTCAAAATACTGTATGTGCAAATTATACAAAACAATTTTCAGAAAAGATGAACCAATGCTACACTGTTGCCTTCTCAGAATGGTTTTCCAGTTAATTGAGCTGCTCAAGACTTTTTTCCAATGAATAACAGGAAAAAGTCACACCTCAATTTACTTTGACAACTTCATCCATGTGTCATTTAGACTCATTTAGACTTCTTTGTGTGCTGTGATTGGCTTAAGACCAGAAGAAAAACAGACATGAAAACAGAGGGAACCTCGGTGCTGGGAGGTGCTCGTCATTGTTTAGTGATTTAAATGAGTAGTGAAAAATAATGATTTACGTCAAGACTGAAATACCTAATGAATGTCAAAGGCACTCAATGCAATTTTCTGAGTTTAGAGTGTATTTTTGTCACCATGGTGATGTTATTGCTTTGCCTGGAATGTTCCACAGTATGACATTAAACTTATCTATCTAGCATGTAGTCAATACATTTTTTTCCATTGTTACACAAAATATACATCCTTTCTCTCTGACTGTAACTTGTCTGTCATTTTCTTGTCTCTAAGGAGATAATTACGTACATCCCAGACAAAGAAAAAACATCTCCATGGAGACAAATAGAGGGCAGACCCTCCACCAGAGGTTACACCTAAATGCATTAGATGCTAAATTTGAACATTAAGCTAGTCGTTTATTGCTGACTCTGCCAGTGTCACCAAGAATATAATAAGCTCTTTTGCAATTGTACTTGTATATGCTTTTTATCCATGGAATGTCATTTATATGCAAAGTTATGGTTTAGCTGTTGATGCACCTTTGAGATTTATTGGCAAGTCTTTGACAAACAATGTGAGAAAAGAACAGTGAAGGATCAGAGGGAATCATTCTGTACCAATGAAAGGTAAAGCAAAAAACAAAACAAAAAAATAAGCCAGAAGAAACCAATAAATGAACAATTTTGTTATTAAGTATATTCTTTTAACCAAACTCTTAAGATTCTCATATATTATATGCACTATGATACTGTCATTATAAAGCGGTATTACGTAACATTTTTGGTAGAGGGTCCAATACCTACTTGTCTCCACAGAGATATTCTTGCCTTGCCTGGAATGTTCCACAGTAAGGCATTAAATGCATTTATGTTTAAGGCATTTTGACAAATGCAAACAAACATGTAATTAAACAAATGCTAAATCATTTTCAAAGTTTCACATAATATTGTAAGTAAGTAAGTAAACTTTATTTTCACAGATTCCACAGATAAAACAGTTATGCAGTGCACCTTTAACCTGTGATATATTTTAAGCTATAGTGTGGGACATTTCAGGCAAAGCAATAGCATCTCCATGGAGGCAAGCAGGTGGCTGATGGTCCACTAGAGAGGTTGCATGGCATAACTTTAACCAATGATATTCATATTCATTATTGATTGTTGTGTATATTTTCTTACAGAGAGGTCTTGAGGGCGAGACGGGTGACATGAACATTGACCCCATGTTGGACCACAACGGCATCTGCTGTCACGAGTGTCGCCGTAGCTACACTCACTGTATGAGGGTGTGTGAGCCCCTGGGAGGATACCACCCCTGGCCTTATCATTACCGTGGCTGCAGACCCGTGTGCAGGGTCATCATGCCCTGCAACTGGTGGGTGGCTCGCATCCTGGGTCTAGTCTAACCTGAGAACAGACCTGACAGGGATGGAGCTGCACTAAGGTGGTCAAAAAATCAATCAATCAATCAAAACCCAGATACTAATCCGTACTAAACTGGGATCAAAACTAGAGGCTCATTTAAAGCATTGATACTGAAAAATAAATCACAAAAAGGGACAAATTCAAAAGATTTAGAGTGATCTTGATCTATTTTAAAATCTTATGGTATTAAAGAAATCTAGCTATTATTCTTTTGTGTTTAATTTACATTCTATTGTCCATTGATATTGGTATTGATCCTTTTCTTTAGTGCTGAAATTGCATTTGTTAATTTTAGCAACGTGAGTGCACAGGTTTGAGCTCTGGTGAAGGAGGACATGTAGAAAGCTGGATGTTCACACAGAAAATACATGATACCAAATCTAGGACACTCATGATCAGAGATGTAAAGGTGTTCACAGTGTAGGTGCAGCCCTAGATTCAAACCACTGTGAATGGCAACGCTAGCAGAGCAAAATTTAACAGTAAACATGTGAGATCCCATTATTTGACATCTGCTGACACCAAGATTCGAGGTTAAAATGTACATTGCAACATTTATACATCAGTAAAATGTCTTATATTTATAGTTCTGATTATCTATGTTTATTTCTTAGCTTTTTCTTGTAAATAAATTCAGTGTAAAACATTTCTGCTGGCACAAACAACATCTGTTGTGAGGTCATTACTCTCATGAAAAATGTTTGACTCGTGTTTTGAACGCTTTCTCTTTGCTATTTTCTATCTGAGTAGGTCTCATTAAAATGATGTACTGTGTGCCTTCACTGAAGAACTTTATAAATCAGACGGCATTGAATTTCAAAGTGCAATATGACTAAATAAACTTTTTTTTTTAAGTAAACAGCCTCTTCTCTCCCATCGACTTTTGTTCTCTATTGTCTAATCAGTGCATAATTACATATTTATGCAATGATATATTCAGGGTCCTATTGTTTCAAACAGTTTGGAGAAATGTCACAGGTAGTAGAACCTCCAAAGCGACGTGCTGAAAGAAGTTTCTAGTGATGTTTAATGCTGCATCTCTTTAATGAGACTAAAGACTGCTCCGTCACGCTCACATATCATATCCACCAAGTGCTTCTGATGTCCTTTTGATGTGTCTGAGGCGCCTAGAGCTAGATCTGGAGGCAAATGTTTGGATGCGATAGGGAATACTGGACATTTGCGTCAAGACTCCCATCCAATGCCACAAATGGGTGTTTGATCGTCATGAGAGATGAAACGATGTGCAATGAATTTAACACTTAAGTGTGAGAAGCTTGATGGTATGGTTAGACGGCTGATCCATATTAATGCTGTATGGGCTCCTCTGCAGGATGCCCCTTCATGTGGGGTGCTGTGGCCCGCTGTACAGTGCAGACTGAAGGTGCCTGTGCTCTCACTTTCACTCACTTCAGCTGTGTCCTTGTGCCAAAGTAGCCCTCCTCAGAGATAGAGATCCAACAATGATTCGTAAACTCTATCCCAGAGCTGCCACCCATATCTCCACTGTGCACTCATATCAGCAATGCCAGATTTCATCCCTCCCAGCACCATAATCACTCAGCATGGCTCTTGCTGTAATATACCAGTGTTTTCTGTCAGATGGATCCCTTCCCAGACTTCCTGGCCAATCCGAAAACACTTCCACCGCAAACAAACCACAAAAGACAAAGAAAATTACTCTGAGCCAAGCAATGAATATTTTATTTACACCAGAAGTTGAAGGGAGTAACAGGTGCTGAACCACAAGATGACTGACAGGAAATGAGCCAAAAAAAACATAGTTTAAAGATGTATTTAATGTTAATATTACATTTTTTACAAGTGCTGTGTGGGAAAAGGCTCTAGGCAGAAAGGCAGTGTGTGTTTCAGTTGAGAAATATTTTCCATTTAAGTCTGTTCTTGTCAGAATGAAAACCATCACAAAGCAAATCATGCAAACTGATCTCCTGAACTGATTATTCAAATGATGTGACCCCTGCTGGCCATGAGCAGGCCACGGGTGGTTTGGTTCAGAGTGAAACAAATCAACCGTGGAGGCTGCTAATTTCAGGTGCACTGAGGGTAAAATAAGAGAAAACAGACACAAAGAAACACAGACCAAAGCATCAGTATTTTTTAAACTCCACATCCTCTGGAGGATTCATCTCCACTTTTCTCTTTCCAACGTCTGTCCAGTTGGTGCTAAGAACTGTGCCGCCAGACTCCATCTGCAAAGACATAGAAACACAAGAACATACATAAACATGTTCACCATGTCTACTGAAACAGTGGGTTGATTGTTCCACTATACACTTTTTTAGATTTATTGTTAACATTAATTTTCCTCAATAAAAACTTTACTAAAGTAAAAAATAATGAATAGATTGCAAAATACATTTATGAACCGAGTTGAAGAAGGTTATATAGCACTAGACTGAACATGTTTTGTGTGTTTGATTAAACCTACAGGGAGCTATTAGTTCTCAAGGACATATATTTTTCCCTATAACAAAAGCTTCCAGTGAGTATGCAGTGAAAATGCGATTATGGCGCTTACGGACACAAGTATTAGAAAATGGCACTTACAAAAGACTTGTTCATGGCGCGTTTGACCTCGTCAGTGCCATCCGAGTAGATCTGTTGGAAGAGCTTGTTCAGTGCTGCATCTCCTTCCATCTTCTCATTCTTCTCCTCCTCGCTCAAGTCCACCACTATTTTGTCCCATTTCTGAGTGTAGTGAGACGATGACGGATACTGATCTGGGAAAGGGAAACCGTGTTAAAAGCAGCAATTTGATTGGACAAAAACAATAGTTTTACATGAAGAAAAGGGCTGTCCTGTTGTGTTCAGAAATGTAAAAATACAGACTACAGCTGGAAGCATCTATTCCAGACAGAGAGTAATCCGGACACAGATTTACATAAATAATGCAGATGACATGGCGTCGACATTTTGAGGCCAGGCGTGGACATACTGCTCTCCTTTTCCATCAAATCAGACGTCAAAGCATCTTAACATATTTTCATGATGCCTTTTTCAAACTCAGTACAATGGCTACTCATTTGCCCAATGTTTGATTTTATTTCCCTGTCCTTCAGCTACTTTAACACACATATTTATATGAACAATTAATCTAGTCAGTGATGTGAATGTGTGGGCAAAAATACTGACTCATACGTTGCGGTAATACCTATCCCTTCCTGCCTACTTTTACTGTCAGCCTAATGAAAGAGCCTAGCACAGCTCCACTGCCCACTCTCATTTTGGGAGAATGGCACAGACAAATGCAGGAGCTTATATTGATCATTACACAGAGAGACAGAGAGAGAGAGACAGAGGGAGGGAGAGACAGAGAGAAACAGGCAGAGAGACAGAGAAACTGGGATTTGAAGTATATGAGAGAGAAAGAGAGAGAGAGACAGAGAGAGGGAGAGAGTCATACTGGTATTTGAAAACAGAGACAGAATAAAAACGCTGAAGCTGTGGACTGACGGGGATTGAAATGTTTGATGTTGGAGTCCTGTCCTTCTCCCTCCAGTTTCTCCCATCTGATGGCATCGGTCTTTTTCATCTTGATCTCCACCTGACACAAAGAAAAAGAGGGTGAATAACAACTTTCAACAAAATGGTGGTCTTTTTCTGCTCAGGACAAAAATAACACTTCCATTACAGTGACATCTTAAAGTGTGGGACACCAGATCATTAGAAAGGCCAGAGAGAGACGTGTTTTTTTTCAGAGCCGGCATCAAATCTGGGTGTTTGTGGGGTGAAAAAAAGAGACAGATCAGGGCTATGCGGGGGCACAACTCAATCTGGAAGCTCGCTGACAGACACACTGCACTAACGAGATGCCTGTCAGCCGAGGGCCAGTGCGAGACGGGGTGAGCGGGGGGGGGGGTGTACGCCTAATTCCACACAGCGCCATCTGATCTAAATCATTACACTGGGATGACCAGGCAGAGGCAAGTATGAGAGCAGAAAAGGCAGAGAGTGAAAGAGAGGGTGGGAATGAGAGAGAGAGGGAGAGAAAGAGGGAGGGAGAGAGACATAGAGAGGGAAAGAAACAGAGGGAGATAGAGAGATAGAAAGGTAGGGAGAGAAAGAATGAATGGGGGGATAGAGAGGGAAAGAGACGGAGGGAAAGAGAGAGTAAGAGACAAAGAGGGAGAGAGTGTGAGAGAGAATGAGACAAAAGAGGGAGAGACTGAGAGTAAGAGATAAAGAGGGAGAGAGAGAGACAAAGAGGGAGAGAGAGTGCGTGTGAGAGAGATTAAGAGACAAAGAGGGAAAGAGAGAGAGAGAGAAAAAGAGGGGAGAGAGAAAGAGGCAGAGTGTGTGTGTGAGTGAGTGAGTGAGTGAGAGAAAGAGACAAAGAGGGAGCGAGAGTGTGTGTGTGTGTGTGTGTGTGAGAGAGAGAGTAAGGGACAAAGAGGGAGAGAGACGAGAGAGAGAGAGACGAGAGAGAGAGAGAGAGAGAGGTGAGAGAGAGAGAGACAGAGAGAGAGACAGACAGAGAGAGAGAGAGAGAGAGAGAGACAGAGAGAGAGAGAGAGAGAGAGAGACAGAGACAGAGACAGAGACAGAGACAGAGACAGAGAGAGAGAGAGAGACAGAGACAGAGAGAGAGAGAGAGAGAGAGAGAGAGAGAGAGAGAGAGAGCGAGCACGCACACATGCTTTTACACTGAGCTATAGTGACAGGGCACACAGCAGCCACACACGCGCCTCTTGCCATTATAGTCCTGTGCCTTTAACATGTCCAACCTGTATGCGAGCGAGACGTGCCGGAGCAATTAAGGAACATTTCTGCTCGGCTGGCCGCTGCGTGATGATTCATTTATAAGGGAAGAGGGAAAGAAAAGCAGAGGTAAAGGGAGGGAGAGGAGGAGCGGCTAACTGACAGCACGGAGACGTGGGCAGACTGAAGGAAATGAGACAGTGTGATTGCCTCAACCTTCTCCAACCTTCTGCCGCTGATAGATCACTTTGGTCGGCTGTCTTTGTCAGCGGTTTTGGCCCCAGCACTAGTGGGCCCCATGTGCACAGCGAGGCATCTGTGCAGAGTCTGAAATTAACTTTTGGCTCACCTGCTAAGGGCCGGCGGACTAAAAAAAGAACCAACCCTTCTGAGAATACAGGTTACAGCCCGAATAATTTATGGCAATTTTTCAAGCCATGCCACGAGATCCTCTTTGTATGGATCGCTGTGCCCTTAATTCCTGCACAATTATACTACAAGTCTTGTCACAAAACCAAAATTTCAAACTAAATTTTTAGATCAGGGAAAATGCTTGATATTTGCTTGATACTACAATGAAGCTTAAAAAAAAAGCTATTGTTAGACAACAGACTGTAGATGATTTTGTAAATCTACACTTGCTCACATGAGTATCTATAGTATTAATTTACAATAAACCTAAATAGTAGACAGCAAACTTTTACAGTAGTACATTAAATACATCTTTTCACTACATTTCATTGTATACAAATGGAAATGAAAAAGTTGGGTATAATTTCTGCTTTTATTAAAACATCTTGGCAAACTACTATACAGAGTTTGTTCACTCCTTTTTCTTTTCTGACAGATGTATCTTGTTCCTGCAGAACAGATGTTCTCTCGAGCTCAATGTTATTTTCAAAGTGTTTTAGCATGTTTGATCGGGAGTTACAAAGACAGCATCCTGCCTCAGATGCTCACGCCATTTGGGATAAATGGAGATGTTTTTGCAATCTATTAGAGCAGCCTAAATGATGTCAGGTGCTTTCTCATCATTGTTTTAAATAATCACCCTCTGATATTTCTTGGTGTTTTCTTGTTAATTCTTGAATACTTAGATAAGATAGGTTAGCAAATCCTTCTACCGCCAAACCCCTCCATCCCAATTATAACTATGAAAGCATCAACAACACCCCTTAACAAACTAAGCAAAAATTAGCCAAAGAACTTTAGTGTCAACACCAAGCATGGATAAATATTAGCAAGAGTGGTGTTGTGAGAACTTCCATCTCAGCATTTTAAGAGGCAAATAACTTGATGAAAATCTGAAAAAGCTTATACAATATGGCACTTTTTTAACTATAGGTGGTTTAAAGAGTTTTTGAATAGCTTTTAAAAGTGCATGTTTATATGACAAATGCATAGATATCTGTAGATAATCTCAGGACAGGTGGCTCTGTTGAAGAGGTTGGTAACAGTGTGCAACCTTGGCCCATACAACATTAATCTGCTGCCACATCTGCGTTTCCTGAGACATGTTAAGGGGACATGGCAGGCCTGCTGTGTGTGGACATGTGTGTGAGACAGGACACACTCTGGCCCGTAAAGACATGTGACAGCACAGCCACATACAGGGGCCACCCCCCTCAGGACTCCAAGGGTTGGACAGTGCGTTCCTATAAACTTGATAGCATGTACACAGAGGCACTGGGGTCCCCTGTAGCCTGTCACATGTTTAGAGCCTTCACCACAGATCCTCCTTGGCGCGACCTCATCCTGCCTTTCTTCCCCTTTTCTTTCAGATCCATTTTCTGAATATTTCAAAACAAACTCGGCTCAAAGACACATAAATGCTCAAAATATAAACATTTGCAGATACTGACAGGCATGGAAATTAAAGAGCACAGACGCCACTTTAGCTTCCCCAAAAGAGATGACTTCGGGAGTGAATCAAGCAGCTCGTGTGAATCAGGAGCTCTGTGTGTGTGTGTGTTTGTGTCAGCCGTCTCCTCTGATCAAATACACTGGTGTGTAATTGGCTCCCCATTGCCGCGGTGACCCCTGTGGTTGGATCGGAGGACAGGAGGAGATCATCCTGATGATAACGCGCCACAGATATAAAATGAAAATACTTTATGTTAATGGTAAAAGAGCATTGAAAGATTAGGGCTTAGCTTTCCTCTGCTAAGTTGTCTTTAATGACGATGAAGCATAAACAGAAAGCAGGGCAGCTTATTACAGACTGCTCCAAAGGCAATGTATTTTTTAAACGCTCGTTAGTGATGAATGCCAATATGGAGGAAGTTGATTTGCTGATGCGGTTGTTCATTTGAATGCTGCCCCTCCCAAGTGGCTGCTTGGCTTCAGAAGAATTAAATGGATCCAAAATATTTAATTGAGTAAGGCCCCAATAGAGCATGCTAGTTTGTTGGCATTTCCCACATTGTCAATTGTGTGAAGATTTCACCTGTAGCTACGTTGTTCATTCAGGCATACTGGTGGTCAAATATAAAGTTAGCTGTTGTCATGACTTGTGTTCCATTGGCCTGTTAAGCAGCCCTTTATTAGGCAACAAATCACGACGCACTCAAGGACTAATGTTCACCACTGACCTTTCTTTTTTAAAGGTCCCATGGCATGAAATTTTCACTTTCTGAGGTTTTTGAACGTTAATGTGAGCCCCCCTACCCTGTTTAGCCCCCCCCCCCCCCCCCCCCATGGCTAAAAGTTGCGAAATGTCTAAACTGAGCATTTGCGATCCTTTTCTGCGTTAGAAAAAAACACAACTCAAACGGGCGATTCTCAACAAGGCAACTATGTTACGTCACATCGAAAAATGCAGCTCCACCCCCCGTCTGGATGTCTACCCACCGTCTCTGTAAATCACGCCCAGAGTTTGGACTGTGGAAGAGCTACGCAATGCGAAATGCGTTTTTTTATTTGCCTGGAGGCACGTGCGAGTGTTTCTAGGCTCGGAAGTCCTTTATCTGAGCCTGTGGACATCTGAAACAGCAGTGGTTTAATTTTATTTTCTGTGGAAATGTGTTTATTTTTCAATGGAACGCTTCTCATCTCTTCCTCCGCGCAAAAACGCGGAAGTGGGGCCAGCGCACAGCGCACAGCTGAAGAGGAAAGAGTGGAGAGTTTGGCCACGCCCCCACCCGCTACTCTGGCCTATCTTTGTCCTCCTCATTTGCATTCAAGCAACAATGCCCATAATGGACTGTTCCAGAGAGATATTTATGACTCTCTCATCTTATCTCTCTTTCTCATGCACTGAGTCTTGATTTTGAAGAAGGATTCATTTACAGTATTAGGGAACCATTAAGGAGCCATATAAAAGCATCAAGAAGTACCATGTCATGGGACCTTTAATCAAATTTTAATCAGTGTTCAGTGTTTCTTCTTTTCTGTAGAACTTAGCCTTGTTAGTTCTTTTATTACAACCTAGAATCATTTGTGCGTTCAGACTGTAGACTGTATGGTAGAGACCAATTGTCAATCAAGACAAAGTTTAAAAAGTGCTAGCAGGCGGTGTAAGTCCTGTATCTGCTGACCAGTAAAATCAAAAGCAGTTTTCTTCAGCTACACGCCTACACTGAAAAACAGAGGATATTTGAGCCCCAACAAGTTCAGAACAAGTCCTCTGAAGATGTCTGGACAAAAAAAAAAAAAAAATCAAAGACCTTTATAGAGAATAACTCCCATGATGGAGCAAAGCAGGTACATTTTGAACTCTGGAGAGGGGGACTAAACTTTTGGTACACTTTTGAGGATGGTACATTATAACATGAATAAAAGTGCAACATGTAATTGTACATATTGACCCTTTTAAATTCTTCTTCATATGTAATTTATCTTAGTTAGTGGTCATAATGTTATGGCAAATCAGTGTATTTTAAATGATGCATAATTTGACTGAGAGTGGAGGTCAGCCTAGTGCCAGGGCCATGTGAGCCCACGGAGCCTGCTGGACCAGGGAACAGTGGGCTCTTTGTGGGAGCTTTAACTGTCTGTGGACGTCCTGGAGGAAGGTGAGTGTGTTTTCAATTAATGAAAGGCAGAAAAGCCCAGCGGCAGATAGGTGTATTTGGGAAGGCACAAAGCACAGCAGCCTGGGAGGATGAAACAGGAAGTTGGATTAAGAAAAACAAACTGCAGAAAGATGAGTGGGACCAACACCGGCACTGGCCTCTCTAAGACTGAGCTCTTGTTTAAGCTGCAGCCCACGTGCACCTCTGGTATGCAGTGTCTGCTGTTGCCATGGAAAAGTAAGAAAGTGAGCGAATGTTTTCTTTGTGAGGATGGGGCAGCCAGTCGAAATGAAGCACCCTGACCTGATGTACCCAGCCGCTAAGATCAATAAAGTCACAACAAAATACGCCAACATCTCTCCGCTTTGCCTCTCAGAATTTTACACATACTCCTTCTATGATTTAACATGTTCTACACTATTTAGCATCATTTAATTTTTAAATTAACTATTTTAATCGAATGTAGAATAATCATATTCATCATATGCTTGGTTCACTTTTAGTAAATATTAGTCACCATTTCAAAAACATACACTTTGAAATCTGAAAAGTGTTACTTTTAGTCAGTATCTGTTGTAGGGCCACCAACGTTTTGCTTAGTAAATAACTATCAGTTATTTTGCAACTTTTAATAAAAACAAATGACAATACAATGCATTTTTTTTATATAATCATATATTACCCATCTCTAACAGCAAGCAAGAATTATAAAGGTATTACATTGCCATCTTACTCTACTACTTTGTCTATTTTGTTGTATATTCAAACTTAATAGACTGAATTGAGTGGAGTAAATTTAATGATTTCTGAAGATGCCCTTTGCCAATATGAGTGAAAGGTCGTCCATCTCCATCCCAGTGAGCTGCCAGGACTCTCCCTCTGTGAGACTACAATTTTATGGTACTGTATCGACAAGGCCAGGCTGATCAATGTACTGAAAAATTAATTCTCTCCCTGAAAATATATTTGGAAAAAAAAAAACACTGCCTTGATGTGCATCCTGAGAGCAGACAGAGGTCTAAACCCTGAATCAGCACCCATTCACTAGTGCTCATTAGCCCACTTCATTTATAATACTCACTAATTGGGGTATAGTTAAAGTGCCCTGCCCACTCGTTAGGCCTATAATCACCTTAAACAGCGCCTAAGAAACTCGGGGAGCTAATAAATGTGTGCAATTGCGGAGGCGGTGGATTTGAGCATGTGTGTGAATCTCCTGTACGCTCCTCTGGTGAACTTCTCCACTCAAAAACAACCAAAGATAAGGATTTCTTCATTTCTTAGTGCGGCTATAGTTAGCTTTAGCAGCATTAACACATTACAGGTAGTGACAACCTACTTTACAGAGCTTTGAATTATTGAAGAGATTAAAACTTAATCTCACAGTGCTAAGTAAGTGGTGATCTGTAGCAGCTTTGCACACCAGGCTTTTAAACTTATCTCATGACTGATGTATTTTTAACCATGTCAAATACGCTCATGATTAGTTAATAATACAACCATCTACTAACATTTTATCTGACGCTTAAAAAGCATATTGGAGAATTAAGTGTATGCTTTTAATCCCATCTGGAGGATCCCAGTCTTTCCCCATACACACACATACTCACGATACAATGTCATATACTCTTTATAGCAGCATAAAAGATGTTCCCTGACACATTTAATAGTCTGCTTCTTTACTGTTGACAATAAAGGCTATGATGGCAAGGCTACATACATTGTTAAAGCGCGGTCCGGGGAAAATTCAAGGTCTTTTATTGACTTTCAAAAACTTAGATGTGTTTCTTTGGAAAAAATAAATAAAACGGTTGCATCTTATTCAAAGGTTGTTTATTTACGTTATGTTTTGCAAGTTTGATGTAAACAGGTTGTTTTTAGTAGCAGCTGCTGTCACACATACGGAAGTGATGTATTCGAAATTGTTTAAATGTATTTTTAGTAAGTAAAAAGATGACTTTATAGTACATATTTTTTTCCTGATACTTTCAGTGTAATCTTTAAAAAAGGGTATTAAGTGCATTTTGCTCTTTAATTTTACCCCAACCAAGACTGTTGATTACATTTATTGCCTACCTCAATTCCAGTCATACAGTATGTTAACATTAGTGAGTATGACCTTGGGGTGGACAACAGTTTACCAGTTTAAAAATCAATCCCCAATTGATGAGGCCTTCACTGCACAATGGTCCATTTAACACAAGTGCTGTGTCTGGGTTTCTGTCGGTTTCTGCTTCATGAACATGTTGCCAGCTGTTGCAACTCAAATGTCAAAAATGTTTCCAAGTGTAAAATGTCACAAACTTAATCTTGACTTATCCACCCCGTTCAGGAAGTTGCCACCAGCGACAGCATTAATTGTACCCCTATTTCCAGTTGTATGATTTTGCATAGGTCAGCCGATCTCAACAGCAACAAACTATAAAGCGAGTGACCCAAGGAAAGATGACTTTTTATGCACATTTTACACTAATCAACCTACATTATACATTATTTTAGTTGCAAGAGTCTTCTCTAGATCACCATTGAATGAATGGGATTCTTGCAAACACAAACGGGAAGCGGGTCAGGAGCAGTCAGAAATAAAAGTTGATGAGGTGGAACAGGGTGGCTAGGCTTTAGGTATTAAATAAATTAGATATAACATAAACACACACACACATATATACATATATACATATATATATACATATACATATATACATATATATATACATATATATATATACATATACATATACATATATATATATATATATATATATATATATATATATATATATATATATACATACATATATACATACATACATATATATACATATATATACATATACATATATATACATATACATATATATACATATATATACATATATATATATATATATACATATATATACATATATATATATACATATATATATATATATATATATATAAATAACATATGAATTATAACATGTCATTCTTTGAGGCGGTGCAATAAACTGAAGAATGGTTGATGTAAAATGTATGATACCTTGGTGGACAGGATCTTGAAGTTGCTCTGCTGAGGGATGATCGGATGAAGAAGGTGAAGATTGAGGTTGTAGTTGTCCCCTGAAGCCAATTGTACTGTGGCCAAGAGCTG
>JAVJIX010000121.1:675000-732500 GCA_036785185.1 Paratrypauchen microcephalus | reverse complement strand
GTTATGGAAGCACACGTTCGACTTTACCAAAGCGTCACACACAACTAAACTCATCGATACACTGCAGACCATTCTGGCTTGTATTAATCTCCAATATGATCAATCCATACATACAGGCATAATCTATAACTCCGCAGCCGAATGCCATCCAGCCAACGACACCCTGTCGATAAATCTTTCACAGCTCACATTGCAACATCACGTCCAAGGATCACTTTAGTTTACAGTTCTGCGCACAGAATTGAAAACGTAACGTTACCTTGTGTCAGTGCGAGCTTTTCGTTTGCTGTTCCATTTAAGCGTCTTTTTCCTCCAAATCCACATTCCTCATTCAAGCCAGAGGGAGATGACAGTGAATCCATGTGGTAATTCCATTTGCCGGACGCACAAGGTGAATGACATTGCCTTGGTTTTTACATGTTCAAATTGTTCTATAAGATCCCGTGAAGCCGCGTGAAGGGTTTTTCCCATCCTCCTCCAGCTCTGAAGTTGCCTGGTTACCCCTGCTTCTCATTCAGGGCGGCTGGAGCCCTGCATGCAGCGGCCAATCATAGCAGCAGCCGAGGGAGATTAACTATTTCTTGGCTACACTATTCTACTTTGAGGCTAAAATGAGGCGAGTGGGCGGGGAAAGTGGGCCCCCGGTGACAGGGGAAAAATTTAAATGCACAGAGAATAATGATAGCAAGAAGTGGGGAGGGGGGCTAGAGAGGCGAGGGAACAGGGGGATTAAACATTTTCAAAAAGAGAAAGGAGAGGAGGTGGGACGCTTCACACAATCTATGAATAATATTCCATTTTAAGTGTGTTATGCAAAGTGCACGCTGGACACCCCCTTCGCTCTCCCTGTCTGTAACAGGACAGAGGATCATTGCTAAACTATCACCAAAAGCAATCCGTCTCTGTAATTGATCACCCCCTTTTAACCCGTCATCCGTCAAACCTAACAGCCCCCCCGCCCGCCCCGCTACGCCCCTGTCCCGCGCCCGCCATCATCATAGACTCTATTGATTTTAATTTCCCCTGCAGCCAAGGTGAAAGGTATAAGGGAGGAGAGCCAGCTCAAACCGCGGGTACAAGGCGCGCTGGGGCTTAATGACCCCACACCTCCACGCGCCTGATGTGTTATGTGTCCAGAGGAGGCGGCAACACGCAGGTCAAGACCTTATTAACTTTGTCCACTAAGGTGATTCTGGCCTCAGTGAGAGATGTCTTTGATAACTTTGCAGAGAGAGTAAAAAGGCTACATACAGGGGGATAATGTGTCAATTGGAATGGCCCACTTACCTACAATTTCCATTAACTGAAATAGCCGACAGCTGAACTTCAACTACAAGAAGATGGATACAATTTAAAGATCCCATGACATGGTACTTCTTGATGCTTCTTCTCCAAATCAAGCCTTGGTGCATGATAGAGCCTCTTGGAGACAGCCCTATGGAGAATGTGGCTTTAAACTAGCCCTTAAACAGGGGAGCTCATATTAAAGGAGAATTAACGTTTTTTACAATCTGAGCCTTATTTCGGTAATAAAACAAGTTGCTTTACTCACCCATAGCACTTTGGTGTCCTATGGAGCACTTCCGGAGATGTTTTAGATTAGCAACATCCGTAACGCGAGTTCTCGGGGCATATAATATATGCCCCGAGCGGTCTCCAAATAACACAAACGTTAGCACTTTTCAAATCATAGAAGCCGAATGTCTTAGTCTACACTTTCGTTTGAGTCAAAAGTGGCTTGTAATCCGAGATTTATACATAATTTACAGCTTTGCGTTTCATGTTTGGGTCCCGAGAGCTGAGAGCGAAATAAGCTGTGAGTCCGCACATGCGCACTGGCCTCCTCATCTACTCGAAACTATGGCTAAATCTCGGATTACAGGCCACTTTTGACTCAAACGAAAGCGTAGACTAAGACATTGAGCTTCCACTGGGAAAAATGGCATTGTTTCCGGGGGTGTTTGTAGTCGTATATCCCAGGATATTCACAATATCTGTAGATATTCGGATTGACACGCTCCGGATACGTTGGTGTCAATTCTCGTATACGGAGCATTTCCGAACTCCGGAATGGCACTGTGTCGACACGCTACATATCCGGTTCTCCGGATACTTACTGGATATCGTCCGTGTTTCACGTATTCACTGTTCGTATATCTCTGAATACGTCACGTTCTGGTACTGTGCTCACCTCCGGATATGTCAGGATACACAAGCTAGCATTCACTAGGGAGCTTTATTTTTCAAGCATTTATAGGCTACTGTAACCCATAGCCTTATGACCATGCAACATTTTCATACATTTATATACCATTTATATACCAATGTTTTACAGTGTACTACTGACTAGGCGGCTGGTAACTCGGTTAATATTTTAATTATATGCCTTAGTTATTTTAAAATAGCACAGACATTGACCAAAATGACAAACAGATTAGCATTACTAAAAACTCATCACAATTACTTTGAAAAAGCTAAGTCTACACAGCTGACAAACTTTAGAGGTCATGGAAAAATGTAACCAATTTAAAGTATTTTTTTTTTAACTCAAAATACATTAACAAGTACTGTTTTACTTTTACTCAAGTAGATTTTTAGATGGGTACTTTTAATTTAGTAGGCTTTAAGCAAGTAAAGATACTTAAATCACATTTTTTCAGCATTTTTCCACCTCTGCCAATGTCACTAATACAATTTATACAACAGACAAGAACGTTTGATAAAGTTGTGTTTGATAAAGTTGTCTTTATTAATTAACCCATTTAGACCTAAAACGCCTGGGGAAAAAGGCCTGAAAATCTTAAGGGCGAGATCCTGAGGTTTTTCCTGGAAATTCAACAATGTCAACGACTATTAAATAAGTGATTTCTCAGCCTCTGAAGCACAGAGACAAAATTCCAAAAGTATTTGAAAGCTTACACTTGTGGGTTTCATGAGAACTGTGTCTTATTATTCTACACCTTAAGAAAAAAATATAAAATAATCCAGAAACACAATAATATGGAAAAAATAAAAGAAAACAGTCACAACATGTACAGTGCACAATATTTTCAAGTTTTAAGAAATAAAGAACAGCTCTTATTCAGGTCAAACTGTAAAAAATAAAGTGTCCCAAGGCCATAAGGCAGTAAGATTAAGTGCACTACATACTGAACAGGTTACATCCCTTACATATACCAGCGATAGTGCTTGCCAAAGCACTCAATGTGCAGAGGTAGTTTGCACTGTTTGCATCCAAAGACTGTTGGCCCACCTACTTTCTCGTTCTCTGGGACCAGTTGACATTCCCGGCACAGCTTGCGCTTGTCATATCTTTCCACAGTCATGTTGTGGAGGTGGTGTGGCTACTATGGCCCCCAAATGTCCTACAGTCGGGTGGAGGAGGAGGAAGAGAAGATGGAGAAGGAGGAGAGGTCACAGGAACAGCCCTTGTTGTCATTGGTGTGATAAGTTCCTCCAGCCAGTTCTTGTACCCTCTGTACTTTCTGCTGAAGGCAGGTCTTGCAGCGATGTATGCATTGTGGCAGGACACAGACAACAAGAAGAAAAACACTCGCCTCCACCACTTCTTCGTTCGATGCTGGAACCCATAGTAGCCAACCATTTGATCAAGCAGATCGACGCCTGGAACACACAGCACACATTACACACTCACAAGGCAACAGTGGAAATAAACATAATAAATAATTATACAGTCACATATTTTGCCATAAAACCAAAAAGGCAAACAAACCTTTCATATTTTTTTGATAATCTGCAAGGCAAGCTGGCACTTCCACCTGTTGCTGGATGGCTCCGTTGCCTTCGATTGGCTGAAAATGCAGAAACAGACACATAAACAGAAACATAATAAATAATTATACAGTCACATATTTTGCCATAAAACCAAAAAGGCAAACAAACCTTTCATATTTTTTTGATAATCTGCAAGGCAAGCTGGCACTTCCACCTGTTGCTGGATGGCTCCGTTGCCTTCGATTGGCTGAAAATGCAGAAACAGACACAGGAAAGTCTCCTTGGATGAAAGTATAATATAAAACAGCATAATTTACATTGTACTGTGGCTTTGTGAGATATTCGGTCTATTGTAAATAAGATGGCACCGCAAACTATGTGTATGTGATGAATAAAAATATGATGTATTTTTTTAATGTCTACAGGTACTGTAAATTACATTGTTCTCTTGTGTTACAGCTTGTATTTGTATGATGGTATGTATCTATTTTTGTATTATATTTGTATGCATGATTATGGTTGAATAAAAGTTCAATGCATAATACCAATACCTCTCTCATCATTATGCCCAAAGATGTAAACATGAAATGCTACATAATTAGAAAAAATGTAATTTGCAATGATAATATTAATAATCACCGTTTGTTATTATATAATTATCACAATCAATCAGTATTTTAGTTCTTACCTCCATATAGCATAGAATCTGCCATGGCGTCAGAGAACTGAGTCTTGACGAGATTTTTGGTGTGTCTCCAATAATCTCTCTGTGCAGGCAGAACAAGTAGACCCATGCCGATAGCCCAATAAACGTCTTCATTTCAGGGACAGTTACATTCGACCACTTAAGCGTCTTTGCCCTCGCTGGAGTGTGATCACGTTCGGTCTGTTCACGGTAAATATTTGTCCCTTTAATGAGATGCGCCCAAAGTTCGTCTGTGAAAATGTGATTGAATACCTTTAACTTTAACTCCCGGCGTGCGGTTGAATAGAGTTCTGCTCCTTTCAGATACTGCAGGTCATCGTCATCAAGGAGGTCCTTGGCCACCTGAAGCCGCTGCTTGAAAAGCTACACAGAAGAGGGCAATATTAAGCAACACATTTCAAAAGAATGTAGAATGCAGACCTACCTTAATTTCAATGCTTGCACCCAAATAATAGTTCATGGCAGCCAGGAAGAATTTCACAACCATCAACTGGATTTTTTTTTTTTCTTTGGTCAAGCAGTGATCAAAGATAGTGATGCCAACAAAAAATAAAGGGGAAAAAAGGCACTTGAGTTGATTTACTGTAAAAAGTCCAAAACAATCTTTTATGTGGGCTAATAAAATCACCAATGTGAATCAGCCCTACGGCCTTAATCAGGGTGTGATGCCAGTTTGAGGTGTGTTGGGGGTCGTTTTACCTACCCGGTCACGTCGGCTGTTCATTTTTTTCTTCTTTACTTCATCGGTCCTCTCAGCTAGGTCCATTTTTTGGGGGGCCTTCAGGTGTTCATAGAACCTATTTCAAGCTTCTGCAAGACAGTAAGAAGTAGAGTTAACAGACTTTTGAGTGATCGAGTAGACCTTATTAATCCCCAAAGGGGAAATTATGCCACCTGACCATTCATACAACATATACACACACAATAGTAAGACAATGACACAAGTTAGTGTAACAGATAAAAAATAAAGAGCTAAAAATAAATAAGTGACATCCCATCATAGAAATACAAAAAGAACCACAACATTAAAATAGTGCTCAGCTATTGTTGAAAAGTCTGATTGCTGCACGAACAAAAGACCTCCTAAATCTAGTGGAGCACCTAGGTAGGAGGAGCCTTTGGCTCCTACCACGTTTAGTGAACATGATGTACAGTGGGTGGTCATCCTTACACTTCTCCCTATTCACATCTCAATCACCCACTCCTTTAAGATTTGCTCCACAGTACTAAAACACACCAGTGATGGACCCTGCTTTCTTTATAAGCGTAAGTGTTAGATTGTGTGTATCATGCCTCTCTGAGGTTCATCACAAACTGTAACCCTCGCACACACCACTGTGAACTTTACACACGTGTGGGCTGGCCAGCATTGGAGACTCGTAGGCTCACTCACTGGTATATGTTCATTTATAAGGGTATCCACTGCAGTTCCCCAAGCCCACAGTGAAAGCGCCTCACCCGTGCCTGAATAAGAAAAAATCATTATACAACTGTATGTGGTTAAGACGACCAATATAGAAAGAAACAGTGGATAATGATGTCAGCCTAGTTATGGGACACATACATGAGTCCAGTTTGTGTCCTATTCTCAAAAACACACAATCAAGTGTTACCGCCAACTCCAAAGGGACTTTGTGGTTCTCCTGGGTCATGCGGGAGTGTTGCTGCTGCATCATGGCATCCTGCATGGTCCTCAGTTCCTTTCTCAGGTAATCCACTGAACTGCGAAGGTCACCGATTGCCCTGCAGCATTCAGAAACATTAGTTTCAACATCTCATTGTCTTTTGTAATGTTTGCGATTAGCTACATCTATCTTGGGGCAAAAGCAATGACTGATCCGTTTTGTCACACACATGTTTAAAAGGTAGTTTATTTCCAGAATGCATGCTGCTCATTCACAAATGTTACCTTTTCATGAATACTTACCACCACCATCAAATTCTAAGTATTAATTTTGACTGGGAAAGGAAAGAAATCTTTTCCATGTCTGTCATTTTGAATTTCCAGTAATAGACATTTTTTAATCTGCAGAACTACTTTGGTCATACTAGTAACTATAATTTTATTACTTATTTACTTTGACTAAATAGTCATGAAAAGATTTTGGAAATAAGCAGCACAGTTGCAATATGTATTTACCTACTCTGGCCACAATCCTACATATTACCTTCAAGTCTCCTGGCGGCTCTAAAACCCACCCAATTTCACAAAGCCCCCAGTTGGTTTGTATGGTAATGGACTAAGAAATAGCGTATTTTTACCCACAGATTATTACGCTAAACACTTGGGTGGGAAACCTATGTAGGCTAGCTGCTACACAAAGATAGATCGCAGTTTCACGCTAGCTAGAAGGCTACATTTAGCTAGCAGATTACTCTCCATTTTTACACAAGTGGGATTTTGAAATTCATCCCCTGCGTATGTCGAAAATCAGACATCGACGCCATTACATGTTATACATTCATATTACTGATGATACATTATGTCCCAATCATTCCATCAACCAGCTTTGTCATTCCACGTTATCAACGAATGGCAGGCTAACTGTGTAGCTAACGCCAAACATTCACCCGCCAAACATTGCTGCGTTTCCCAATTCAGCGAGTGCGGTTCGGAGTGTGGCGACGCATACTCGCTCGCTCAGCCCTGAGGGCAGTCCGGGGATCACATGGGCGTGTAGCGAGCTGGCTACAGAGAGACACGAGTGCCAAAATATCTCCGGATACGAACAGATATTGTACCCAGTGAAATCCGGAGTCCAGATACGTCAATATTTTCATGGATTCTCAAGAAATAAGGATATCGTGAAAATCTGGTCCGGATATGTGGCGTGTCATATAAAATATCCAGTCCAAACACGTCCGGATTCTAGCTTATTTTGCCCAGTGTTCTATGATTTGAAAAGTGCTAAAGTTTGTGTTATTTGGAGACCGCAAACATTTGCCCCGAGAACTCACGTTACGGATATCACAAATCTAAAACATCTCCAGAAGTGCTCCAAATGATACCAAAGTGCTATGGGTGAGTAAAACAATTGGTTTTATTACTGAAATAAGGCTCAGATTGTAAAAAACGTTAATTCTCCTTTAACGTTCAGAAACCTCAGAAAGTGACAATTTCATGCCATGGGGCCCATATTATGCTATTTCCTGATCTATGTTACAGTGTTGTTTCTTCATCTAAATCATACCCAGTTTTTTGTTTTGTTTCATTCACACATTTGAGTAATTCTTTCACTTTCACTAGGATAGTCTGGATAATTTTGGAATCTGGAATTTCTTTTAAACAAAAGGTAAACATACCACTTCATCGCATCACAATGTGGAACGGTGCATTTCAAGCTTTGGAGATGTAGACGATATGGCTAAAAGTTAAAAGAGTCAGTTTTGCTTAATATGCTGTAGGACCTTTATAGGATTTATGTAACCAAATCCAATCACCCTTTTCTCAGTTTAGAGTTCATACAATGTCAGAATGTGTTTGAGTGGAGCAGGTGTGCTGTAAATGAGTGGTTATGCTTGAGCTCTCCAGGGGTTTGAACGACAAGCTCTTAGAAACAAACAGCAGGAGTTCACTGAAGAGCACAGTGACACCTAAACATAAACTATAATAATCAGAAAGAGAGGTATTTTGAAAACATTTTATCAGATGGAGTAATATCCATCTGTATTTGATAAAGTAACTTACCTGATAGATTGAAACTGTGGCTGATACTTTTGCTCTAAACTGTTAATAGGTTCACGTTCTACAATTTGATGGAGGGCACGGGCCAATGTAACTCTAGTGGAGATTCCCTGTATCAAATGGGCCATATTCTGGTCTATGTTATAATCAGGGTTGGGAGGGTTACTTTAGAAATGTATTCTGGTACAGTTATCCCGTAAAATGTGTATTCAGTAACGTAATCCAAGAACCATAATATTAAAGTAATGTAACTTGATTACTTTCAATTACTTTTGGATGACTTTAATACCAAATATCCGATAACAACAAGAAAACAATAACATTTTGTGCATTATAAAAGAAACTGAGGAAAGCTAATGTGAACAGCGGCTTATAGTCCTACAATGAAAGTGCACAAGTCTTGACCACATAGTTTATTAAGAAAAAAATCCCCTTGTCTTCTTTAAAAATAAAATAATGTTGAAATTTTCACCTGCTAAATGTGTTCTTCTCGGTCGAAGCCATGCCTGATGCAAGTTTGTTCCATAGTACTGTCCTGCCATAGTGTGCGCATGTCTGTACGACAGTTTGTTCTGTTTTCCCTCCATCTCCAGCTTTAAAGGTGCAGTGTGTAGGATTCGTGGCGCATAGGTGGATAGTGGCTATGGCACTTCCTGTTTTAGCTACGGCAAACCTCAAGGGTCACCCGGACGCGCAGTAGCGGACAGCTCGCGGACAGCTCGCGTACCCGCGCACGCACCCGCCGCGCACCCGGCCGACAACAACGGTCTCCCGTTCACTGTTTTTTTTTCTTTTCGCATGAAAACACACATTCCCGATCGTGTACCATGATAATCTACACATCAAATGAAACCTTACAGTGTCCTCTTTTTGACTATGCAATTCATTTCCCGGCACAACAATCACTCCCTGAGCACATGGGGCTTTTATACGGAAAAGCACAAAACAAGGTTTGTTACTTTGCTTACCTTAGAATGCTTTGCACAGGTCAAACTCTGTATTTCACCATAAACTTGGTCTCTATCTGTCCGTAAGGATCCAGCGAATAAAATCCAGTAAAACAATTTAGTCCAAAACACGTGTTAGATCCATTACGACGTGTGATACAGCAGCATGCTTGTTGTTTACCCAAAACCACGAGCCTCCCCCCACCCCACCCGCACCTCTCTCCCTCTCTCCTTCTCTCTTGCGCAGCGCACGCCGAGTGCTCCGCCTGCTTTGCCTCCGGTGCTACCACGAGCCTTGCCGAAGGCGAAGGCGGAGCCCAAATGTCCTTCTGCGGCTCTCGTATTCAAAATGGCTGCCTCTGCATGGGGAAGATCCCCCTTTTATGTGACTATATCTAAGTCCAACAGAATACTTTGATTTCATGATGGAAGTGAAAAGGCTTGGAAAACAATGTATTTTTGAATGGGTATCTTCAATTTCGGTAATTAACGGGTAAAAATCTTACACACTGTCCCTTTAAATGAAAAAAATAAATAACATAAAATGCTTTCAAATTGTAATCCTGCTAAATAATCCCCATTTTCACTAAATGTACCTGTAATGTGCCTCTTCTTTCCTTGTAACTGTAGCGGAATACAGTTACCTTTTTTTGTATCCTTTTACTTAACGCCGTTCCTTATAGTCTGTTACTCCCCAAAACTGGTTATAATGTTGTTTCCTCATCAGAAACATATCTGGAGTTGTGTTTGTTCACACATTTACAACACAAACCCTGCAATTTAGTTCTTTTTGCAAACATAAAACACTTTGGTCCACCTTAGATTAAGATTAAGATTTAAGCCTTTATTGGTCTCACACACAATGACACACGGGAGAAATTTGACTTCTGCATTTGACCCATCCTTTTCAGGAGCAGTGAGCAGCCATCTTTTTCGGCGCCCGGGGGGCAGTACCGTGAAGGGTCTTGCCCAAGGACCCACACTGGTTAGCTCATTGCCGGGGGGGATTTGAACCCACAACCCCCGGGGGGAAAGTCAGTGGCTTACCAGTTGAGCTAACCAGCCGGTGTTGAGCTAACCAGCCTTGTGATGTCATGTGGCAATACAGGAAGTGCTCCACTTGTTTTTAAACTTCATATACCTGCAGAATCATTCGAATCATTTCAGTCCTGGAATTTTCAGCCTCTACTGAACTAAAGTTAAAAGGTACCTAACTTGAAAACCACTGCTTCATGACATCACAAGGTGGAACAGAGCATTTTGAGCTTTGGAGATGGAACCAGACTAATAATAAAGACTAACTCAAACATGTGTGAATGAAACAAAACACAACTCCAGATATGTTTCTGATGAGGAAACAACAGTATAACCTAGATCAGAAAATAGCCTCATACGGCCAATTTGATACAGGGAATCTCCAACAGAGTTACAGTACATAGGCCCCTGCCCTCCATCTTATATAACAAAATCAAATTGTAGAATTGTAGATCTTTAACATTTATAATTTCAACAAATTTGAGACATCGGTAATACGTATCTTGAAAAATCACAAATCAAAGTTTTCCTCTCAGTTTTGTTGGGTCCAGTTTGAAGCTGTTGGATGACTGATGTTTTGCTGATCCCAGTCCGATCCTCCGTAGCAGATTAAAATGAAAACAACCATGTGGGGTCCTCCTTCTTCTCCCTCCCCCACCCCACTTGCTGTGTTTGTGTGTCAGTTACTGTAGCTGGCTGTACTGGCACTGCTCACACATACATTTGATTGACGTGTGGTTCTTGGCTCGGGCACAGCTTAATCCTGCAGTGTTCACAGATGGACCGCTCTTTATGTCTGGTGTCACCGTCAGTTCAACTTTTACACTCAAAAATACATGATTTAAATGTAGGTTTAATATAGAGGTGAGAAGGGATGCGAATGCTTAAAATCCTGTGTAACTCTGTAGGCCTTTTTAACAGGCACTAGCATCTCCTGTTTGGTCATTAAAAAACAAAGGAGGTCAGTGTCAGAGCTGAAAGCAGGCAGCTGGGCTATGTGAGGCGACGGTTAATCCCTATTTTTCCAAAGCAGCAGACAAAAGATGCCTTGCAATCTATGAGGTGTTTGACAAAGAACATACAGTAGTTCCTCTGTGTAATTATGCATACAAATACACATTCTAAACATTCACAACATGCTTCACCGCTTCACTTATTTAGGTGCTTTTATTTTATTTAGGTCTTTTTTTTTGTTTATTTCATTCATGTTTGGGGTCATGGCTGGAGTCTGTAGCTGTAGCTAAACACTGGACAACAGACAGTGGCAGTCAGTTTTTAGATTTTACATTTATTTGTAAAAGTAGGAAGAGTGCGTGTCATTGTGGGCAACTCTGATCGGTGTACATTTCTGTTGAGTCTTTGGGCAAAACAAAAAAACAAACCAAAACTTGTGTGTGGATGTATATTTATGACATGACTTAAATCTGTACACACAAAACAGGTCCATGTAAATCCATTTTATTACTTATTACGACAATGTGGTTTTAAATTCAGATAGTTGGGTTCAGGTTATGGCTTAACAAAAATTGACTATAGTTAGGCTCTGTTTACAGAAAATGTTATAAACCAATGTAATGTCCTCAAGAAGCATGGAAACCTGACTGATGTGGTGGTAGTCAGAGAGGCCTTTTGGGCAAATTGGCAACCAGGTCAGCTGTGGCTATAAAAGCTGTGTGAGAAGTGAATGAATAACGCAGCAATGTGTCCAAACAGATTCATGCGTTAAAATAGTAATTGACCCACAGTGATACAAACAGTGTGACAAATGAGAGGAATTAGTTAAACTGCTTATTTACTGCTTCCTTTTTTTGGCTTCCGGAGCACTGTTATTATTAGAAACGCTTAAAGGGAGGGGGGGGGGGGGGGCTTCTTTAATTGTATTCCGCAAACCCTTGATTTCCATGTAGATGTAGCCATGCTGATAACACCACAGCGCTGCCCCGGAGATATGAAGCAGGCAGAGAAAGGATAAGGCTCAAACAGATCCCAACTAAACAAAACACAAAGAGCAGAATTGCCAGCACACATGAAGCTTAATCAGAGCTCAGACCCAGGATTAACATGGTCTAAATACTCTATGAATGATTAGTCATCTCCCAGAGGGGCCATGCTTCACTTGGGCCCCCCGGAATACTGAATGTGGATCGATAAGTCTACCTTTGAGCTTCAAATGGACAAATGAATAGTTTTAATACTCTACAAACAAACAGGAATCTGACAGCTGTTTTAGGCAGGCAGGGATGAGGTAAGGAGGTAAGCCTTTTGAGATCATCATAAGCTGCCAAAGGGGGTCACAAGCCAGACCCAAGCTGGCAAGGATGCAATCGAAAATGTTAGAGCTTAAGTCTAGCTATTACATTTAAAATAGCATTATACACGTGAACTAGGAAAAATATGTACTCTGACCAGTGGTGGAATGTAAAGTAAATGACTACATTTTTAAGAGTATATATACTTTCTACTGCTACGTTTGTCAGACCTGCTGAAAAGCCTGATTGTTTCTTTTTTTTGTAAACACATTTGTAGTTTAAGCAAAAAGAAAAGATATTCAAGATAAAGATATTCAAATACAAATCTTTATCAAGCTCACTACATTTGAAGCTTTATTAGACCTCAAAATCCATGCGAAATACTTTTACTTTTAAGTACATTTTAAACTGGTACTGTAATACTCTTACTTGAGTTTTTTTTTTTTTTGTTCCAGTATCTGTACTTTTGCATAAGTAACAAATTTGAGTAGTTCTTCCACCACTTAACCATCAAGAGTGTGAGACCAGGATGGTAAGCTCAGGTGAATACAGTGGTACCTCACCTTACGAAATTAATTCGTTCCAGAAGTGGTTTCGTAATGTGAAAAATTCGTAAGTTGAGTAGCTATTTCAATGGAAAAAGCCTGATCCGTTCCAAGGTTTTTTTTTAATAGTGTAACTTTTTTTTATAGTGTAACGTTGTGTTCCTGACGGGCTAAGAGACTAGACCAGGACTAAAAGAACGTGGAATAAACCAGGTCTGGCCAGAACTAAACCTGGATTGGACCTGTTATTATTATAACATGGCAGTGCCGTTGGAGGAGCGCGGTGCTCGGTGCTCGTGTCTGCGCACCTTGCACGTTCCGCGCTAGGGCTAAGAGGCCGAGAAAGACGCTCTTTCGGGGCGGGGCGGGGCGGGGCTGGCTCTGCTTCTATCTGACCTCCAGAGCCGGGAGGCTGACACTGTGAGCTAACAGGCCGAGAAAGGTGCTCTATCGGCGGACAAGACCGTGGGGTCTCGCTTGGGGCGGGCTCTGCTTCTATGTGACTTCCAGGTCTAGACCAGAACTAAACCAGGTCTAGACCAGAACTAAACCAGGTCTAAACGTGAACTGGACCTGGACTAAACCAGGACCGGACCAGGATTAAATCACCCCGTGCTCGGCCCGCGCGTGCTCGGCCCCGAGGAGGAGGCACGGCCCGGGCGCCGCGGCTCCATCCCGCAGCCTTGCGCCGTATGGACGTCGCTTTTTGATCCTTCGATGTCGGCTCTTCCTGTCATTGTGAAGCAGAATTCACCAAGCGTTGGATTGTTCACTCACTAAGGGAACGTGAGACAGGTGAGTTTTACCTTGCTGATCATGTGTTGTGTCTCCCCTCGCGCGTTCGGCGCTATATTGAGCTGTGTCCCCCCACGCTTCACTATCAACACATTCCATTGAAAATCTATGAAAGTTCGAGTGTTCAAACGAGAGAGAAATGCGAGAGAAACTCCAGTCTGAGAAAAGCATAGAATGTGTGTGGTGAGGCATTTACAGCCCTAAAACATGTAGAACAATTGCTAAATACAAAGTTGTCCGAGGACCGGGGGGGGGGTGCGAGTGAACAATTTTTGGCGCTTGAATTGCGTGAGAAATGCCGTGTGAGCGTGTGAACACGTCGAATTGCGTGTTGAGAGCCCTGTTTGTCTAAAGAGCAAACTTAAACTACAAAGCAACTAATGAGAGTTATATAAATGAAGTTATTACCTGATGGTTCTCAGTTTGTTTTATCATCACCGCACTTTGTCAGTGCGCGCTGAGAGGGGCAGGGAGGAGGGAGCGGGACATTTTTAACGGATTCATGTAAGAGTCTGGTCAATGCACCGGGCCGGCGTCTCACCGCGTCTCACCGCGTCTCACCGCGTCTCACCGCGTCTCATCGCGTCTCACCGCGACTCACCATGGGCAGTTCGGCTCTGGCCCGCGCGTATTCCGCGCGTAAGCCGTCGGGGGGGACACGTTACGCACAGACGGAGACACCGGGACCGGAGTCGGTGCGTCTCAGAGGAGACGTGGCACCGGGACTGAGGCTCAGGACGTGCCCGGGGGACGGCGAGCAGACGCGCCGTCCCCCCCTCCTCCTGTTCCCCCTCCTCCAATCCAATCCAACTTTATTTCTATAGCACATTTTATAAACAGAGACAGTTTCCAAAGTGCTGCACATAAAATTAATAGAACTTAATAACATTACTAAAATAGCAATAAATAAAGTGCTAATAATACAATCACTAAAAACAAAAGCAATTATAAAAACATTACTAAAAAAAAGCAATAAATAAAGTGATAATAATAAAATAACTAAAAACAATCCTGAACAGGAGGAGGGGGCGGCACTGAAAACGCGCGGAGCCTGCATAAACTAAGCCACACAGACCGATTTTCTGGGCACAAAAAAAAAAACACTAATCAGCGTGAGAAATGCCATGTGTGGCGTGTGCGCGTGTGAATACGTCGAATTGCGTGTGTCACACTCTCAATGCGTGAGCCTTGAGAGCCCTGATTTACGTTTTGGGGCGTGCATCTGAGAGCGCATTAATTGAAATTTTGAGATTTGTTGTTTTTAAAGTGCTTTATAAATAAAGTTGGATTGGATTGGAGATTTCGCGTTTCGTAACTTGAAATTTCATTCGTATCTAGAGACCAAAATTTGACGTGAAGGCGTTTCGTAACTTGAAATTTTCGTTTGTTGGGTCATTCGTAAGGTGAGGTACCACTGTATTTATATGATAACAAATTTCTCAAAAAAGACAAAAATAAATGCTGTCGTAAAGTGAAGAAATGAAAGGGAACCCGGGAACTTGTTCTGTATTTTGCACTAAACAGTGGACAGGAGTGTTGTATCTTAAATCCATGCTAACAACATATTCAAATCAAGTCTAATCGCATTGCTGATGTTAGTATGTGGGTGATTAGCATTTAGCAGAGTGTGTCAGCCTGTCGATAAATGACATATGACCTTTGACCTGGACAAGAGACAACAGGGAAAACTTTATCCTTTTATCACGCTCACCGGGGACATGGCTGTCCTTTGCTTAGAGCCAACTCTTTATTTTATTTCCTACTGTACTCTGAACTTTATACTCATGTTGATGCTTTGGCCGACCTACACTACATCTGGTCACAGCCTCAGCTCATTAGTGTGTGGTGGTTGGCGGCAGTTTTATCAAGGTCACAAAGAAGATGATGATCACACACACGCACACGCACACACACACACACGCACACACGCACACACACACACACACACACACACACACATGCACATACACAGGCTCTAAGCTCTGGATTTGGCAGGAAACACACTTATCTACAGTAATCGTGTTTTAATGAAACGCTAATAAGCTTGACCATGTGACAAAGTTTGATGTACTTTATCATGCAAATGGAGCATGAGAAAAACAAA
This sequence comes from Paratrypauchen microcephalus, assembly GCA_036785185.1. Taxonomy (NCBI): domain Eukaryota; kingdom Metazoa; phylum Chordata; class Actinopteri; order Gobiiformes; family Gobiidae; genus Paratrypauchen; species Paratrypauchen microcephalus. Next base: position 716,699 of record JAVJIX010000121.1, on the reverse strand, counting down.
CATGATGAAGCACATGATGGTTTATGATGACACATTCTGCCCTTGTGTCCTTGGGCAAGAAACTTTTATTTTAGTTAAATGTTTTGTTTGTTTTTGTTTTTTTTTTCACTTTATCCAAGTAAATTCAAGTACACATTTCAACGGAGGCACATAACTGAGATACATAACTGAATAATCTCAAGGAAGAATGTCTGTATTTCTTCAACACATGCTCACCTTGCCTGCAAAAATGTGTTATGTATTAATGGTGAGAGGATACATAAAATGTCAATAATGTGCCACGAAAGTAGATTTGAGAACTAGCACAAAAATGATCACACTTACTGTGCAACAAATGTTGAAATAATTAAAATCACACACTGCTAACAGATTGTTCTTCTCCTTCTTTGTGAATGTTGCTTACTCAGCATCCCAAAGCCCTCTGCAGCATCCTTTAAAGGTGCCATGGAAACACACAGACCTCATTCATGTCTGGTCTGAATGCATCTCTATTCTCTAAGTAAATGAATGTGCATTAGCATGACATGAAGTAGTGCTCCATATTGTATGGCGTACGTCCACCCACACATGGTCCCATTGACTAAGCCTGTGTGATTTATTCACTCACAGAGTGTCAGGCTAACAGGCTGATTGCGGGGTAGTGCAGAGGAACAAAGTTTTCAAGCCTCGTCATAACTTTGTCTTTCATCTCGACGCTATGATGAGTTTATTCGCGGGTGGTTGATGCTGCCAATTCAAGGACGCACACTGTATAATTATCCCATAAATTTAGGAAGCAATTAATTCTAAATTTTCACTGTTTAATTAAAATATGCAAATAGAAAGACATTGCTACGTGATGTTACACACTTGAGGGAGTTACAAAGTGTCACAGAAGTTTACTCTTTGAGAGAAAGTGAAAGTTTTCAGTTTTCAAAAACAACCTAAAGAAGACAAACTACTTTGCTTGTATGTGGTTCGGGCTCGCCAAAAAAACCATATCCCTCCAAACCTACATCTCAGCCTTACCTGGCCAGTCAGAACCACACCCTTGGACAAAACTTTATAAAGATGAGCGGATCTGGAGTCGTATCCTGTCACCAGTAAGAGAGATGCATGCTCTGTTTGTGTCAAAAAAAAAACATGGGCAAAACAATATTAAGGACTGAGAGACAGTGTGGAATTTCTCAGAATCAACAATCGAAGCACTAAACTCTTCTCAGGTAAAAGTTATATATTTTGTCCTGTATGTTACCACATTTTTTAAGGCAAGATGTCTTCCATATTTGTGGTTGGGCCGTCTCATCTTTGGATTGTGCTTGGGGATTGGTTGGTCATGCAGATCTCAGCCATGACTCAGTTCATAAGGTGGGTTTGAAATGTCATGTGTGGACAAGCCTCTAACACAGACACATCTCATCTTCACTACATCTGTGTGCATCCGTACTATAGATTTGTGCATCACTGATTCACTGAGCACATTTATGTCCAACAGCGGTGACTCAATGGGCAGGCCTTCAAAGCAGAGGAAGACGAGCACAGCCATTACTGTTATAATTGGATTTTATTTCAAGCATGTGAGCGCAAAAAAGACTTGTCACCAGCCTAGAGAAAATGGTGCCAGAATAAATGCATTGTGTTTACTGCACCTCACTGTAGATAGGAGCGGCAGAACCATAAAATAGGGAAGATGGGACTTTTTCCTTTTTTCTTTTGTATCTATCGCACAGATATAATGACTGAAACAGCCTATATAGCTTTTACACCCGAGTCTATGTCATATCTGATATCTCTGAGAAAATGTAATATGGCTACAATTACAGTACAGGAAAATAAACTTTTATATTTTCAAAGGGCCCATATTTTCTATGTTTTAATGTTGTTTCCTCATCAACAATATACCTGGTGTTGTATTTTGTTTCACTCACACATATCTAACAGCTGTTAACATGAAAACTATAACTTTATGATGTCACTATAAAGTGGAACAGCATTTTGAGTTTTGGAGATGTAAGAGATACTAATAATAAAGGATTACTCAAACATGTGAAACAAAACACAACTATGTTTTTGATAAGATAATAACATTGTAACATGGCTTAAAGCTCACAAGAGTCAGGTTTGTGTAATATGGACCTTTAACCATTCATGGATCTGTATTGATATGGGTTTTACTTGGTTTTGGGCAAAAACTATTACTACTATAAATATTAAATAAATAAACAAACCCACATTTGAGAAGTATTCTATTTTATCAGTAAAATTACATTGTTATCCCGTAAACTTGACTGTGCGAGGCAGATGATGAGGTGAAATACACAAATCCTTATCTAACTAAAAAGCACTTTACTACTAAAACTATGTAACTAAAAGCACTTTTGTATTAGATTTATTGACCTAAAAGCCTTGTAAAACTGTTGTGTCCTGCTTTGATTCTGTCACTGCTTCTGTTGTCATGTTTTCATTGTTGGTCTTTACATGTTTTGTACCTTGTGTTTTATCGACTTTCACCCCTGTTCTGTGGGACTACAAATGGAAACTAGCTTTGAGCTAAATCTAGTGTATTTACAGCACTAGTTGTTCATTAATACATGCTGTCCCATTTAAATAAATAAACTTAAACTTAAATGTGTTTATTTTACAACCCCCCGACATCTAGATGGAGCTTTTAGGAGCACGTGAAAAAGTGGAGCACCGGTGTAGGAGAGGTGAAGCTGACGACAAGCTTTTGATTTCCCCATCAAGAGCATCAAAAGCTTCCAAGAGCCTTCAGAAACACTTGTCATGCATGGAGCTGACGTTTGCACACCTCAACCCACATTTTGCTTCATTACAGTCCTGTGCATACGCAGTCACAGTAGGGTGCTGTGGAGATATATATTTAACCACCCCCACATACAGTACTTGCAAACTGGAGACGAAAATGACAGGCGGCTGATGTTAGGCTTGCCCTGTCAGATCCTCCAGAGATTTAGATTTAGTCTAACTGATACAGGGCCCAGATTGGAGAAGCTTTGATCGCTGAAGTAACTGCACACCAAGATGTTGACTATATGGCTTTTCAAGAGGCACACAGACAGTTTACTCTACTCATCTCCTCCTTTCCACCGAATTCTTTCAGCTTCCTGCTAAATATGCCAAGTTATTGTTTAGAGAATTTCATCTGGTTGGGAAAAAACAACCTTTCACAATACACATATGATAATGAGGCCTTTCTTCTCATATTGGCAGGCTCTGACCCAGTTTAGGTCTGTTCCACGGGGGGGGGGCGTAATGTTTATAACTCCAAAACACAGTAAATCCAACTAAAGAGGCTGCCAGTAACTTGGATGTGAGTGGTCAGGAATGCTCTAAACCACAACTACACTAGAGATAAGAGAATCAGCCTTATTTTGTCTGGAGAGGGAGTAGGAGTTACAAGACAGTTTTGATCATAATTGTAAAGCCAAATGAGATGTAAATGAACCAGGCAATGCTTTTCTTGTGCCAGTGGAAGCTTATTCCTGCATGTTTTGAATAGGAAAGGTGTATGCAGTCATTTTCTCTGAATTTAGATTCAGATAAAGGGTCTGTGTTACAGAAATTTGACTATTGTCATAGCTGTATGCAGTGCTAGAATGCTCTTACCTCATGAAAACATACCCAGAGTTGTGTTTTGTTTCCTTCACTCATGTTTGAGTAATCCTGGTTTATTAATCGGTCTGGATCTCAAAGCTCGAAATGCTCCTTTCCGCCTTATGATGTCGTGAAGCTGTAGTTTTCAAGTTAACAACTACCTTTTACAATCCCAGGGCTGAAATGATCCAAATGATGGCAGTGAAGGTGTATGGAATTTAAAAACACAGTGGAGCGCTACCTGTATTATCACATGACATTGCAAAGTGGAACAGAGTGTTTTCTGTTTGAGAGGAAACTCAGCCTAAATATGTAGGGTTTGTGTGTTAAACATGCGTGAATGAAACAAAACACAACTCCAGATATGTTTGTGATGAGGAAACAACATAGATTAGAAAATAACGCAATATGGGCCCTTTAAAAAAATGCCCTGTTCCCATGTGTACATGCATACGCAGTTGAATGAAAAGAAAGGAAAGATCACGATCAAAGAGAATGCAGAGGCGGAGTTGTGCTAAAATCAACAGTTCATTAGCTCGATAGCAGCGCACACTTTGAGGTCAAATTTATTTCCTCTCACCACTATGAAGAAGACACACAGAGACCGCCAGCACTGCAGGTCCCACATCATGCTAAGAACATAAGTTATTACCCAACTCACAGACAAAAACAAAAGCAAAACTGAATCTGACAACTACAACAACACAAGCAACTGTTACATAAGACCACCAATAAGCTTATTATTTGCTATAGATTTCTTTCTTTTTTTATGCTATACATTTAATATGGCTTAATTTTTTGGCCAAAACATGAATGAATATAAGAAATGTAGATGTCTCTGCACCTCTTAGACTCACATTTGCTAGAATGACAATGTAAAAATAGAATGAAATATTTCAAATTTTAATATTTTTAAATTCAGAATGATCTATCAGAAGCTTGCACGTGTAGGACAAATGTCAATGTGTAACTGTACGTTCCTACACTACAGTTTGTCAGGGTCTTTCTTTAGATGTGGAGCTGCTCTTGGGCTGAGCGTCATCAGAAATAAAGAGAAATCCTGTGCACCAAAGCAGCGTAAAATTTGCCCTGTATCTGCAGTGACTCAGGCAGTGAATCTAAGCAAAACGTAGACTATGTTTGTCCATTCCTCTCTCTCTCTCTTATTTCTATCCGTGTGTCTCTCATTTACTCTGGTCGACAGCGAAGAGGGGGAGGCGGAGGGGGAGTTAGCATATTAAGCGTGCACGCATCAGTCAGGTCTTGTGTACATGTGATGTCAGTCATTATTAGCAAACAGACTTCTGGATTCATATGCAGCTGATCAAACAATACTGTCTTGCAAACATGTAAGCATTTCCTCCTCCTTGCATTCATTTGGCTAATCTGTTCTTTATATTCTCCCTGACAGTGACAGACGACAACGAGTTTCAGTGCTAAACCTCCATCTCGTCATGATGCTGAGAGTCTTTTGTTTCCTGCATGTGTAAACTACAACCTCAACATGTAACTGTCCTAGATATTTAAACAGTGGACAAAACACTATTCAGAACAAACACAAATGAGCACAGTTTAACATTGTAGGGCCAAGGCTATCTGCATTAGAGTAAACAAATGTATCAAAACACTGGCTCACTGGTTACACAAATGTCCTTGCTCCATAGTAGAACTGCACAGACTCATGAAAAGCTTTTATAAAAGAAATAAAATGAAACTGGTTTGATTCATCAAGTTATATAACATGCTCTGTATATGTGGGAAAATATTGGGTTGAAGGTTAGAGTGCTATACTGTAGATAGACTAATAGCTGATCATTTATATGTTTGATCAGTTCACTGCCAATTACATTTCTGTTGATTCTATAAAGCCATAATATTCAATGGTCAGTATCTATCAGAATCCAATTTACGCATTTTGCAACTGTTCTGATGGAGAGTCTGACTCCTGCTGCTTGTCTCCCTGGAGATGTTATTACTTTATCTGTATCAAATTAAACTTATTTATCTTGATGGAGACAAGCAGGGAACTCCACCTAGCCAAGTTACAGGTCAAATCTGTGGAGTGGCATGTCTATGCACACATTTTAAAGTGATGTTAACCAGTTGCCATACTGATGAACATTCCAGGCAAATCAATAACATCTCCACGGTGACAAGCAAGTGGTCGACTCCCATCAGAAAAGTTACATAATGCATCTTTAAATGCTCATTCATAGGCAGATTTTAGAGTTTATCTTGGAACAGAGCAGCGGGCATGGCTCTACTCACCCATGGCAGACCTCACTGCAGATGTGATTCTGAGCTTGTTAACCTCAGCCAATAGGAGAGCGCCATGTACAGCTGTGGAGTCAGAGAGCTGATCTGCCTCAACAGATAGAGCTCTGTCGGGGCACTACGAGCCAATGCACCCTCCCAAAGCAGTAATTCAGCTACACACACACACAACAAACTGAACTGGCTTATAGTATTTCATCCAGTCACCTTGTCCAGTGCTGTAAATAAAAAGTTCATTTATTGAATGGACCAGCTCTCCTTGCTATATTCAATTACAGACAACGCAGGCCTTGCACACTTTTATAGTATCTATTTCTATAAAAAGTGAACAAGCAAGCACAACCACCGCTACCACCGATGTACAGTAACCATGGCAACTGCTCCTAAGATTTCAAAAGGGGAGATGGGGTCAAGGGTTCAGTACTGTTCAGTGGAGAAATCAAATCTGCTCTTTGCCTAGACAGCAGCTCTGAAGATGCATGTCCGGCAGGGGGAGGAAGTGTCTGGGGAGAGAGCAGCTTTGTTGGTCCGAACTGCTTTGACCGGGGTTAAAACCTACTTCACGCCCCGCTATCAGCCATGCAGTGTCTATTTGATTCATCCAGAGATAGGAGAAACTGTGGGGTGCCCAAGCTTGGATTTCAGTTCTTTTATGAATTTCTACCACATCAGAGCTTGTCTCGTCTCCCATCTTGGCATTAGTCCAGGCTACTCTCGGTCAATCAGTTTGCAGTCTGGTGATTTGTCTCTCCCCTTTCTTTGCCTTTTACATCAGATGCGGGCCCACAGGTGGTCGCTTACTTTACTGTAGCCATGGCAACTGCCCACAGACAGCGAAAGAGTATTTGCTGAAAAAACATCCGCACTTACCTTCACACGGGCAGCTCCTTGGATGAATGTGGGCAGTGGGTTTCTTTAATGAATGATAATGACAGTACTGTGTGTCATTAAAATAAAGCAGGACTCACAAATGGTTTATCCACTAAAATGCCAACCACCAGATATGAATGATGGATCAAAATGGTGCCCTATTGAGATTTAGGCCTACATTCTCACTTGGGTAAATACACTTTTTTATTATTCAGTCATGTCTTCTTCAGTTTTATTATTTTTAAGTACTATGAAAATTCACTGTGTGTAGTTTTTAAAGGGCCTAACCTGACTTTGAACCACTGATTCCTGAAGCTTTATTTCAGTTTATTTCCTAACTTTAAACAAACTATTTCATTTTTCAATGTGCCAGCAGAGGTAGACCTAGTGTGCTCTGTTGGAGATCTGAATTAAGTATGTCAAGTTCTTGTGTGTGTTAAAAATGCCAGCGCTGTATCCAAATGAGTCTACAAAATGCAAACAATTATTTTTTTCTCACAACACATCATAAACATGAACTCGTTGCATAATAACTATCTACAGCTCTGGAAAAAAATAAGAGACCGCTGCATTTTTTTCTGAAATTAGCATCTCTACATGTATTACAGCCATTCCATTCCAGCGTCTGTTGAATTCCAACACAAACACAAAGCTGAGCTACTTCAGTTCTTGCACCAGGAGTGCAAGAACTTTGGGTGACTTTATTCCACCCAAGAACAATGTGAAAGACTTGTGGAGAGCACGCCAAGACGCATGAAAGCTGTGATTAAAGATAAGGGTTATTGCACCAAATATCGATTTCTGAACTCTTCTTAAGTGTAAACATTAGTATTATGTTGTTTTAAAATGAATTTGATCTTGTTTCTTTGCATTGTTTGAGATCTGAAAACATGTATCTTTTTTGTTATTTTGACCGTTTGTCATTTTCTGCAAGTAAATGCTCTAAACGATAATATTTTATTTAGAATTTGGGGGAAATGTTGTCAGTAGTTTATAGACTCAAACAAAAATGTTCCTTTTTCTCAAACACATACCTATGTAAAATCAGAAAAACTGATAATTCTGCAGTGGTCTCTTATTTTTTTTTTCCAGAGCTGTATATTTTAACATGTACAAGGAATATGGCTGGTATGAATAGCCAGGACATCCAGACCGCTCCAGGTGGGTGCACAGTTACCGCTGGAGGCAGTCCACAGATGGGATGAATTGGCCAGTGGGATCATGAATACTATACTCTGTGTGTGTGTGTGTGTGTGTGTGTGGGTGTGGGTGGGTGGGTGTGTGTGTGTGTGTGTGTGTGTGTGTGTGTGTGTGTGTGTGTGTGTGGGTGTGGGTGGGTGGGTGTGGGTTCTGGCACTGAGAGTCTGGGCCATCTGCCTGTCAGCCCTGCTCCATCTCAGCTGTCCCCTCCACAGATGGACTCCAGCCTCGTCTACAGCTCATTCAAGACAGCACAGGTAACATCTTGGCCACTATTCTTGTATAAACGTGTCCAGGAATGATGAATGATTTACAAAATAGATGGATAAATCAAAGATAAATGCTGAGCGACTACAGAACATACAATACACAAACAAGCGAAACAAAGACATGGCTGGCACGTACAACAAATGAAAAAATACAACATTAGCAGATTCTACAAAATATTTCATTTGATTAAAAAGGCTTCTTCCATGTCCTGTATTACCTCTATTTCCTCCAGAGCTCAAATACAACCAGCAACCACTACCACTACTACGCTGCATCAAATATACAGTGGTCTCTCACTGTTCGTGGGCTCGCTATTTCGCAGATTTTTTTTTAAATGTTTTTTTTTTTCAATTTTTTTTTATAGTGTAACATTTTTTTTATAGTGTAACATTGTGTTCTGCATCCTGATTGGCTAAGAGACTGTAGACCTTTGCCGATTGATAGATGGGGGACGCGGGGGACCGGGACCAGACTGGACCTAGACCAGGACCAGACCGGGACTAGACCGGTACTAGACCAGGACTAGACCAGGACTAGACCAGGACTAAACGTGGACTAAACCAGGTCTAGACCAGAAATAAACCAGGTCTAGACCAGGTCTAAACCAGGTCTAGACCAGGTCTAAACCAGGTCTAAATCTGGACTGGACCTGGACTAAACCAGGACTGGACCAGGTCTAGACCTGGACTAAACCGGGACTAGATCAGGTCTAAACCAGGATTTAACCACCACGTGCCGCTCTTTGCTGGTTTCGTGCGGTTGGTTTGTGGCTCGGGCTGAGAGGACACGGTCCGGGCGCAGCGGTTTGATCTCGTGCTCGCAACCCCGGTGTACGCGCGGCCTCGCGCTGGTCGTGCTGCTCTGTCACGGATTTGACCAGGATGAGGGGTGCACGTGTCGTGCACTTCTCCAAGGGGTTAGTGCACGTCGCGTCCCGGGATGTGGCAGTGCCGTTGGATGAGCGCGGTGCTTCCTCCGGATCCAGTGACTCATGTCTCTGCTCCCCTCGCGCGTCCGGCGGGGCTCCTGGCGGAGCCGTGTCTCCCCCCACGCTTCAATATTAATACATTTTGTTGAAAATCTATGAAAGTTTGAGTGTTTAAATGAGAGAGAAATGTGAGAAAAGGTTAATTCCAGTCTGAGAAAAGTGTATAATGTGTGGTGAGGCATTTACAGCCTTAAAACATGTATAATAATTGTAAAATATAAAGTTGTCCTACTTCGCGGATTTCTCTTATTGCGGGTTATTTCTGGAACCTAACCCCCGCGATAAACGAGGGATTACTGTACTGCAAATACTGGTCATTTTCAACCAAGGTTTTGTGTATTGTAGCTAAACAAATAACAATATATTCCCCTCTTTACTGTTGGCAGGTATCGAATTGGTCAAAAATAGGGAATTCTGAGACATTTATTGTATAAAACTGGAACAAATCAATGGTTTGGGATAAAACTGCAGAGACATGGGACACTGGGGTCAAAACTGGAGCTGTCCCAGGTAAACAGGGCTACTGGCTAACACATACAGGCTGTATCTAAAACTTAACTTCTCAGTATATACAGTCTATGATAGGCACTCAGTGGGTACTTGGGGAAAAGTAGCTATTTGTAAACAATCATAAAATGTCTCGTGTCACGCAAATAAAATGTAGTTTGACTCATTTTTAAAAGAGTAAACATGAGGCATGAGGAGTGAATACATGGCACATTTGACAGTGTTCAGAGCAGGTAGATGCACAGAAGAGACATGTCTGTGATATTTGAAACATTACATGACACCCACACAGCTCTACTCTGCTTTTGTCACTGCTGTTCTGCTCTTACAGACCTGCTTCAATGTCATTCTCATCTGTGCTGCGACACAAGCAAACGGAGCTCACTCTGTCTAGTTTTATACATTTGTCCACAAAGTCAATACCTAATATACCAATAACTATTCAGAAGGATTCTACAATACACAAAGCAGTCCTCATCCACTATTACCATTCTAAATGACAAACCCCACATAAAATTGATAGGATAGAAATCTTGTAATTTCTAAACTTGTTTAAAGATGTTGTCAGTACCTTTCAAGTCATCCTCCAAAAACTACAGGTTTTGCACAATAGCTTAGTGAAGAAGGCCAACATCATTACGATTCTGAACTTATTTTATGCTTGAGAGTTCAGCCAGTTCGATATTGTGACTCAAGAGTGCAATGTATGCCGAGTGTCTTCTCCAAGGACACAACAGTATATAGAACAGAAGACAACTCACCTCCAGCACTTATATTGAAAGGTTGATACCACTTTATAATAACTACACATTCATTTGCCTTAATAAATCATGAACAAAGACTTCATAATGGACAAATGTTTTATTTTAATAATAATTCAGGTTTAACTACTTAATAAAGGGGTTTGGTTTGGGGTTAGGGTTTTAATTAAGAAGTTACTAACCCTGAAATATTCTTAAAGGGCCCATATTACGCTATTTTCTTTGTCTGTTGTTTTGTTTCATTCACACATTTAAGACAGAGACCCTGTTTAGCTGTACGTGCTTGGGTCTTGTTGCACCCCACTCACTCCTAATATCTCTCAGCTCCATTTGGTGGTCTCTCCGTCACTAATCCGGTGGGATGTAGTGCTCCATCTCTGCCAGGGGTGTGTGTGACTGGATTTGTAACCGAAACACCAGTAAACCTGCCTCTGCCCCTGTCTTAATAGAAGATTAGAGTGCTGGCTCTGGCATTAAGTTGACAAACATGTAGCAGCAGCAGCAGCAGAGTGGTGGATAGTGGCTGGGGGCAGGTACAGCAGTGAGGTGGATGTGCTCGCTCAGGGTGACACTATTCATGTGTAAGGGAAAAGTGCAGAGGTAAAACATGGGGGTTGGGGTGTTGTAAACTTAACATAAGCTGCTTAAGGTAATGTAATGTAATTGAGTTTTTCCCCACAGCAACAGCAGCAGCAGGTAAAGTAATGTGCAAGAACCATCACATCTGTAGAAGAAAAATGGAAGCAAGGTACAGTTATTGCTGATATGTTATGATCTTCTGATATATGATATTCTGTTATATGAGGAGCTTTTGGTGTGAGGCTTTGAAATACTGGTACATAACTATTTATAATTCAAATTTACAATTAATTCCACGAGAGTGGCAAAGTTCCTCCCATTGTAAAGCGAGTTCTTTCTATTTTGCAAGAAGATGTGAAAAATACATGTGTCCATATTAACTTGTCAGTGTCTGTTCTGGAAAGCTCTAAGCAGATTTGGACCTGGTTAGAAATTGGATGGAAGACTGGTGGGAATATTAGGTGCCTTAGTGGGGCAGAGGTGTCTAGTATATACCGTTGTTGTGTCCATTGGCAATACACTACACATGCATTGCCTTGTAAGAATGTGGTTTGTGTGGGAGTGACTGGAGCTGGGAGGAGCAGGATGGTATCGCCTAAGCTACAATATTAGCTTACTATCACAGAAATGGAAGCAATTAATAATGCACAAAATTATGGTGACTTTCTAACTTTGAGAGTCTGGAAAGCCATTATAACAATAATGCACTACTATTTTTAAGTATAATAAATTCAACTGTCACAGAATTCCCTCCTATATCCAAAACAAAAGTATAGTGTGTCCCAATGCCAAGCAATTAGGGCTCCCCACACGGAAAAGCATCGACTTCTAATCCTACTTTGTTGTGCCTATAGTGATAAACACACTTATTTTACCATATTACTAATAAAATGCGTTGACATTTTTTAAACAATAACAATGCTCGGTTGGGCAGATAAACTGCCAAATTAACAAGAGCTGAGAGATGCATTGTGGGAATTCCAGCTCATTAGTGCCTCCCACGAAAGCTCTCCCAGACTAAACATAAACAAAACTCTTCTAAGCTAAATAAAGAAGCAGAACTATTACTTTAACAATAACTGTCAAATACAACACAATGCAGACGCTGTATTGTTAAAATATAGGCTAAGACATGTTTATTCCACTCTTAAGCTATTCATGGGTTTCTGCTTTCTGGTGTTGGAGACATTTTGAGAACCTGCCCACAGATATAGATTGTTCTGAATTGTTCATTGCTACAGCAACAATCCTAATTTTGCATCATTACAAAACCCAGGTATTGGAGGTCTGCTCTGGCCACAGAATGACAACATCACTGGGGCTAATGTGATGCTGAGTGCCAAGTGAAGTGAGGTGGACACAGGGCGGATGATGACCTACATACCACAGCCAGGATCAGCTGGAACACACCTTCAGGGAGATGTGTGATGAATGCATTGGCAATTTTTTCTCATATATAAATACAAGCTCTGGATTTCTCTCTGAAAAAAAAAGATATGATATGGTAATACTGTGGAGTTCACTGATTGGTTGTTAATGGCTCTGCTTGTATCCGCATACAAGCTTGCAACTTTGGTAATTCCTCCATATGACATAATTTGACATGACGATGCATTAACTTGATGCATTTTCATCTCAGATTAAGAAAAGGAATCACTCCATACTAGAACTGTTTGTTTGTTTTTTGCCAGACATTCTTGGATATTCTTGTTGACCAGACCTTTGGTCTGTTCCATGTTTACAAACCTCATGATGATGGGTTGTTTTCAAACCATAGGAAGACACTACTAGCTGGGAATATTATAGTAACATTATTCATGTTGGCAGGCACAGATATTAACATATGATATTTGTTGCATTTCCCATGTTTTTGTATGCAAACACCAGACAACTACAATAATATTACACAAGTGAATACTCTTGTTCCAGGATGATGAACACATACACATGATATCTGTGCCTGGTTCAATGACAATTTGCCTCATCTGTGACCCATGACAGACACAACACATGCCGGGGTATATGCAGAGCACACATTTGCATGGTACATATGGGCATCTTATTAATGCGGCAAGAGCTCATGTTCACCTTTCAGACTCTTTACACAATATCTTTGACATCTCCAACAAAGCCCATTTTCATTCTCTAGCTTCTTCTCATACCCGAGCTACATAATAGACTTGCATGTGTACTAGAGTTAGCAAATATGACATGTCTATTACAAAATAATATTTTAGTAAGATTTTAGTAAGATTTAGTTTAGTTTATATGCCATACTGTGGAACATTCAAGGCAAAGTAATAACAATTTCATGAGACAAGCAGGTCACTGACGCACCACCAGAAAACCATCAGAAAACTCTTTCAATTTAATTTACTATATTTTCATTTCATTACTTTAAGTAACAAGGTTTGTGTACACTTTAATAAAAGGACTAAAATGAACATAGATAGCAGTTTGAATGCATTAGAAAGCTCCCTACAGAAACCTTATTTCTTTTCATACTTTGATCTCAGTTGCCCTCCCAGCAGCTAACACAGATGCTTTATTAAGGCCCATATACTCCTCTCTGTCCTGCTTTCAGCTCTGTCAACAGTTTTTTTTTTAATTTTGTAGCTCAAATTAGCAATTCAAATGGAGGCTATTTGGATACGCTCACCCGGCTTTCTCCCTTTGGCTTTCCAGGCAGTTTGACAATATTTTTGTTAAGCCCCATTTAGCTCTAACTGTAGCTCTAGGGGAGCGAGAGGGACCCGGGCCGGGTGCAGCCTGTGTTGGACTTGAGGTCAAACAGGAGACATGGTGGCCTTAGACATGTGGTGGGTTGGCACTGGTGCAGGCTAATTCAACAGGAGATTATGATTATTGAACTAATATGGTTCATTGAGGGTTAAAATGAAAAGGCCACAGTACGATTGCTGATAAGAGTTGCCAGTCAATGCTGTTGTTTGGTTGAAAATGCATGAATAAAAAGTGCATGAATCACAATCATATATTATAGTTGATAAGTTTTGTCTTTTTTTTTTATAGTAGTTCTCATTGCTGATTGCTGTTAAAGAGAGGGTATTATACAAAATCTTTTTTTTCAAACATGTTATGACATTGTTCTTTCATCAAAAACATGCCTGCCGCCATTAGAGGGATGCACGCTGATTGTGTTGTGATAGCGCTCTGAAGGTTGCCTGGTTTACACCAAACCATATCACAAGTGATATATGGTCTGGGAGCCACCTACTAAATATCTCGTAGCGGAGGTGTGGTTTACGATTGAACGGCCGTTTATTGGGCATTACAAATGTCTATCATTTGGCGTATATGTAGCCCATAGCCAATCATGTCAGTTTTCAGTTCAAACTACAAGCTTCCGTTTGTCCCGTAATACACGTCACCGTCTTTCCACCCCTCCCCGCTCTCTGATTGGCTCCCCAAATCAGGAGCTCTCGCTTAGCCTAGTTACCAGGCTGTCTTTTAGATCGGAACGATCGTGCAAAGCAGCCTGGGATTTCCCAGGTCACTCTGAAGGGGGAGTGACTTTGCATGGGGAGCAAAGGGAGGAGGGACTTGTCTCGTTAAGGAACTGATCATAGACCGCGGAACCGCCTGGGCCAGGGGGGCCGTGGCCCGGGTAACTTTTTGAAAATGATTATTTAAAAAAAAAAAAAAAAATGTTGGCCTGCGAGTTTTTTTTATCATGTCGAGAAAAATCAAACTTAAATCCCAATCCATGCTGTAATTTAATCAAGCGCTTCGCTTAAACGTTTCCTAAACCAATATTTTTGACGTCACATATGTCGTGCGTGAAATGTTGCAAAATGTATAGAACAGCGCAGCCCTGAAAAAACGCGTGGAAGTTATCGTGGCAGTGTGTAGACATCATTGTCAGAGTGGAATAGATGGACGGAACAACCAAAATGAAAAGACACAAACCGATTTTTTAATCAAATTAAAACCACAGCACCATCCGATGGGACAGCTGTGCCCCAACCTTCAACCCTGGACCAAAGCAACAGAGAAGAATGTTCAACTACTTCAACTGAGGTAACTCGACCAAACCTCTCTGAGGCTAACGGTGCACCACCTCAGCTTAGCCATGAGACCCACAGGAGCTGTTCAAATGAGTGCTGCAGGGATCTTACAACACCTAATCAACCGAGCAATCCCGACGTGTTAAAAAGAACCAAGAGGGTACAAGGGACAGGATCTTCACAACATTTCGGTGACACCCTCTTGCAATTGTGGCCCCCCTAGTTCAAATGCGTTCCGCGGTCTATAGAACTGATCATTATATTTTTGTAAGAAAACCATATATGTATATATGTGGATCAATTGTCCCCTCAAAAACATAAACTTCTTGTCCTTGCAAGAGGTGTCGTTGCTTAAGGGATTGCACATACAGGATATCACTGTTACTTCCTCATCTTTGTGGATTTGTTTCCCAGCATTCATCATTTGTCAACTATCTCTACCATTTCTCCCCTCATATTATGCAGTAGCTTTAGACAGAAAATATATACAGTGTGTGTGTGTGTGTGTGTGTGTGTGTGTGTGTTTGTGTGTGCGTGTGTGTATGTGTGTGTGTGTGTGTTTGTGTGTGCGTGTGTGTGTGTGTGTGTGTGTGTTTGTATTCGTTACATTAAATTATAAACATAGAAAAATTATAAACATAGAAATTACCTTTAACATCAGTCAGATGCAACGGTGCTATAATTCAACTATTTTCCAATCATCACAACAATTTTCCTTTGTGCAATATATTTTAGTGTACATGTGTCTCAGTGTCATACAAGAGAAGAGAAAGAAAGAAAAGTTGAAGAGCAGCTAATGAGGACAATGATGTTTATCACCTTTGTGTGGGTGTTCTCAAAGCAGCTACAAAAGCCAAAAATACAGCTCACGCTTGGTACATCGCCCAATGTAATATTCATCTGATTGCATATTTGTTGATGGAATAATTATATATTATTAACTTTTGTGATTCTTTAATCTTTAGAAATGAAGTTTCAAATGTGTGCGTGACTTGTGATCATATGTTTTGAGTTGCAGAAAGGCCAGATATCTGAGGGGAGACGTAAGCAGACAGCTCGGCTCCTCCAGTATCTAAGTTTCAGGGACATTGTCCCTGTGAAAGATGTCATATCTGTGAATTATCTTATAAGTGTGTTGGGTGTTATGATTATGTTTTGGTTTTAATGATTATGTTTTGTCGGCTGTCCTGCCGCATGTTCCCCCACCCCTTATGGGCAGGACAGACCACGTGTAAACTAGGGATGTGAAAAACTGAATAAATAGCAAGCTGGGGGCACAGAGAACCAGGACGCTCAGAGCAAATATGGGCCGAGAGCAATGTTGTAACCTGGTCGTATTTCTCTGATTGTTCTCCACTTGCAAGTGAAAAAGATCTAATCTCTTGTCTTCCTTTCCTGTGTACAGAATATGTTGGGTTTTTACCAGCACCCATCATTTGTTATCCATAATCCAAACAAATGCAGACATGCTAGGGACCGCTAATTCAGAGCCAATTCTAATTCAATATGTCCTGTCAATCAGATCCACCTGATTAGTGCCCCTTGTTGTTCATCTGAATGCATTGTATCACCTCTTTGCCAAACTCTAATGTAGTCTTTTCATGTGTGATACTGTGCTGTGCTAAGTCAGCGCTCTGGTTAATAAGTCCTTTTCATTGAACAAGTGAGCATTAAACATTAATTCATTCACTGCCCTCATTTGAATATTCTCATCATAAAAGCATTCATGAAACATTTATTTATTCACTTGTTCTCATTTGTCTGATTTCGTGTGCAAGCTGAAAGTGAGACTGGAGTTATTATTACTCTATTTGGACAATGTATGTTGTAAATGAATGGAAATTAGATTATGCTTCCTCCTATCATTATGTTGAGGCACTCGCTATGCAAATTACTTACGAGCATTTTTGGCAATTCAGGCAGTAATAGGCTATTCATTTTGTAAACCTGGTAAATATTCAAGAAACAATACACTGAATATTGTTCCCAAAATGGATCTTCAGTAATGGTTAATGGTCCATTTCATTGAAGAAATTGCTCTAATCAAAGTGACAAGCTGAAACTAAATAAGAAGCCAATGTTTAGAGTTGGGATTGAACCAGCAACCTTGTTTCCTGGTTCAATAATATTTTGCCATTATTTCAAGCCAGATTCAGGAATTATCAGTTAAAAGGTCTACAAATATACTTCACTGTGCTTTAAAATACCTATTATTATGACGTTTGCTGACAATCAAGACATGAAAGCAATAACATTAAGGACAATCTGCTGTGACGCTGTACATTCTATTCTCTGTACACACACGCATAACCATTTACATATAAATGGCATCCCGACTATGCAGTATATGTCATAACATGCATATTTTTATTTTCTTCCTATTTGATGTATAATGTATGAACACTTCCCTATGCTGCACATGAAGAGCCTACACATCAAAGTCACAACCAGCAAATCCACTGTGAAATAAAGCAGCTACGCCAGGGCTGAGGGTGCAACTCCCAGTAGGCTTCTATGACTCGTGTTTATGTACAGATGCCAATGCAATGAATAGAGAACAGATGATGTGACAGAAGATCATGCTCATCAGTGCACAAGCCTGGGAGCTCCGTGCTGCAGTATCCTCGGTCCGTCTTACATCTCACCCTCTCTTTTAAGTGGTGCCATGGGGTGTGTGTGTGTGTGTGTGTGTGTGTGTGGTGACTGACGGCCTGTGTGATGGGCTTGTGGGCCTGCAGGGAGAAGGAAGCCTGTCAGCATGAATATCCCTCCTGCATTCAGAGCGGACAGGCAGCAGCCCCAGCCACCATGAATCTTCATCAATGAGGAAAACACACACACACCTATGAGCTGGCCAGACAACTTGACCGGAGCCACAGTGTATGTCTGCATAGAGTTGGATTGGGCTACATAGGTACAACTCACATGCAGAGATCATTTGGTAAATTTGTATGTTTGTTCGTTTGTTTGTTGTTTGGTTCCGGGTTCGATCCCCGGGTCGCCCAGGCCTTTCTGTGTGTGTTCTGTGTGGAGTTTGCATGCATGGTCTGGGTTCGATCCCCGGGTCGCCTGAGCCTTTCTGTGCGGAGTTTGCATGTTTCTCCCCGTGTCTGGGTGGGTTTCCTCCGGGCACTCCGGTTTCCCCCACCAACCCAAAACATGCACCATAGGTACTCCAGCTTAGGTCCTGACCAAGCCGAAGCAAGAAGATCATGGAGATGGTCCCCGGGCGCAGTTATGTGCTGCTCACTGCTCCTGATAACAGGATGGGTTAAATGCAGAACTGGAATTTCCCCACTGTGGGACTAATAAAGGCATAGCTTTCTTTCTTTCTTTCTTTCTTGTCTTCCTCACTCTTGACTTGCTCAGAGATTCTAAGAGCTGCATTTGTAGCCAACTGGATTTTTGCAAGATGCGGACCCCCCATATTACAGGTTTTAAATTTGGCAAAAACATCACTTACCAATGTGTACTGATACTAAAATATTGACTTTCACGCAGCTTCTTGTCTCGCCTTCTCCCTCCTGTGGTGTGTTTTGGAATCAGCTGTCTGAGCAAAGATGCACAGCCTTCCCTCACCACAGGCACTTCCTCCATCTCTTCCAGGGGAATCCCACAATGACAAACAGATGGCAAACTGTGTCCTTAGCTGTTCATGATGTGGAGGTGCAGCGGCTCTATTCTGAGCTCATCTCACAGAGGTGGGACAGAGTCCGGGTCAAGTCCCAAGACAAATACAGGCAAGTCCAAGTCGATTCTCGAGTCACTGGCCCATAAGTCCAAGTCGCCTGCTTTGAGCTTAAAGTCATTCCAAAGTACCAAATAACCTAACCCTAACCCTAATACACTTTATTGTTCATATTTGGAAATTTCTCCTCATTTGACCCTTTCTTCAATGCTCCTGGGGCAACTTTTCAAGAGCAGTGAGCTGTTGCGGTACAGTACCTGGAAACCAATCCCCAGATAGCTGGGCTCAGTCAGGACTACCTAAGGTGACAGTTTTACCTATTGTGCATGTATGGCAAAAGGAGAAATTCAATTTGTCAACTGGACAGTTTCTGTTAGTTAGATAGGCCACCTAACTAATAGAAACTGCAAACAAATAGGTGTGGGAGACTCAGAGTAATTTCATTGTAGTTAGTTCCTCCCTTCAGGCAGATATAAGGCAGTGTCCACCAGTGTCTGACCAGAACTGAAGAAGCAGCTTGGATGAGCTGTGAAACGTATTCAACTAAATAAACTTTTGTCCAGTTGACAAATTGAATTTTTCCTTTTTCCATGGATTCTACCTGAGGGATTCTACACATATTGTGCATGTATTGGGTTAATGGGGTAAATTCGAGTTTCCTGATAAAAACTTATCCAGACATGGGGAGAAACAATCACAGTCTTCATAGAAAGGCCCAGCAGCAGGAAATCAAACCTGGAACCTTCTTGCTGTGAGGAGAAACTGCTAGCCACTCAGCCACCACATTGACTTCCATGTTGATTTCTGACTTATGATCACCTCTACAAGGAATTTTGAATTAGTCTAAACCCCTCTCAACTATGTGATATTTATTTAATAATTCTAAATGATTTTGCACACTGTTTTGTATGATGTTTGTCCTTCACATGACAAACATCATACAAACATGTCATTGATGTATTCCATTCATAAGGCAATAAGCTGCTGCAGAGCATGTGGCCTGTGAATACCAATGTGTGTGGAGAACATGCTGAGTACATGCCAGAGCATTTACAGGTTGGTGATGTCTCCTGTACCACTAACATACTCTGTGAAACATGTCATTCTTCTGGGAGGAAGTGGGAGGGAGTGTGCCTATCTCCCAGTCTGAGGCAGGCAGTTATCAGTGGGCTATCATAGAGTGAGCACAGCCCGGACACCTGCTCGGCACAGGCACTCACTGAGAGAAGGAGCCCACCTGAATACAAAACAGCACAGCTCCTTCAACTGCATTGGGGGGGCTTGTTAGGGAAATGGAAACAGTTAATTAGTCCCAGCCTCATAATGCTATCTTCACAACACATGCCCTTCACTGCGCACTGCCTTTTGCAGCAGCTGGGGAAGAGACTGTAACTAATGTGTTACAGGAAACGGCTGGTTATGTCATTTCCCTTCACAGTTTCATACAGCCAAATTATTATTATTTTGCTTGTCCTGTGTTTAAGATGTGATGCTGTATCATTAAAGAAGTATGTGGAATAATGTGCATAGGAAAAAAGCACAAAAACAAGTGTACTAAGTACAGTAAAGTGCACTGCAACTTTTCTGGTGGGTGGCCATTTTCACCTGGTCGTTTCTATGGAGATGTTTTTGCTTTGCCTCGAATGTGAGACCAGCAGGCCAACTTACAAGCCATTTGAGGAGAGGTGATCAAAGGGATGGCATGTGAGTAAGAAATCTCAATTTCAACTGTTTCAGTAAGATTTACACATTTACCACTGAAAAGGTTTGTACTGTACACCTCAGCTAGTGTTGCTAGCACTCACAGCAAGAAGGTTCTGGATTAGGACCTCTAAGGTAGTCCTGACCAAGATCAAGATCTGGACAAGGGTCCCTGACCACTGCACTGGTGCCAAATGCGTCTGACAGGTTGCTCCAGCAGCATTGAAAGATGGGTCAAATGCAGAGGAGAAATTAATCTTAAACTTCACTGAATATGGTGGCACTGGCAATTGTTTTCCATTTTGGAGTAAATATGTCACTTATTGCCTTTACTTTAAAAATTAAACATACATTTTTGATAACAGGAAAATAGGACCAGTTTTACAATAATGCCATTTTATTGTTCTTGTTTTATGAAAATGAGACTATGGGAGCCATCACAGTCTTTGCATCTGGTCTGTCCGAGAATTAGGAGCTGTGCAGAAGTCAAGCGTATATAAGAGGGATTTTCGAACAGTCCTGTTCTTAAATGAAAGATACAAGCCTTGTGCAGCCCTCTACAGAAGCCGACGGAGGCCATATTCATAAGCAATATTTTTTCTTCCTTGTTATCCCGAGATAACGAGATAATGAATTCAAGATCTCGAGAAAACAAACAGTTATTCCGTTATCTCAAGAAAACAAAAAATTATTCCGTTATCACGAGGAAAAACAAAACTGTTATCTTGAGATCTTGAAATAACAGTTGAGATTCCGCATTACGGAAGCCGACAGAGGCCACGCCCCCTTGTAGGCCAGACAACGAAGGCAGAAGACTGTAGCCGTGTCTCAATTCGCAGTGTGCACAGTTCGGAGCGTGGTTTTAAGGGTACTCAGACTGCACTCAAGACTGTGCATACTTGCACAGCACTCAGTCCGCGGACCACATGGGCATCAGTGAAATGGGACAGGTCTTGCAACTACCAGATGCAGCTGCCGACTCCGTTTTCTCCCGCGCGGTGCATGCTGAGATATATGACTGCGCGAAGTGTGCTTTTTCACGTAGTTGGTCCACGCCCCAATTTCCATGACCGCATGTTAACTGTGCATGGGACAAAAACGAAATGGGACAGCAGTCGTCACGCCGGAAGTGACGTACATGCCCTTAAAACCACGCTCTGAACTGTGCACACTGAGAATTGAGACACGGCTTGTATCTCCGTCGGCAAAGACGAAGCCGCAGACAAATCTTGAAATTATCCCGAATTAAAAGTCGTAATGCAATCTCCCCATGTCAAAGCTAGTTCCCTCACCTGTAATGACTTCGGGGCCAATTCTCAATGTCTGCAATAATAATCGATCAGCTGATAAGGCAATATTTTGATCAGAGGTTGACACAGGGGGAGACTGCATTACAACTTTTAATTCGGGATAATTTCAAGATTAGTCTGCGACATCTCTGCAAAAGACTAGCCCGGCTTCATCTTTACTGACGGAGATACAGTCTTCCGCCCTCGTTGTCTGGCCTACAAGGGGGCGTGGCCTCTGTCGGCTTCCGCATCTCAACTGTTATTTCGAGATCTCGAGATAACAGTTTTGTTTTCTCGAGATAACGGAATAATTTTTTGTGTTCTCGAGATAACGGAATAATTTTTTCTTTTCTCAAGATAACGGAATAACTGTTTGTTTTCTCGAGATCTCAAATTAATTATCTCGTTATCTGCCCTCTGATGTAGTAGTGCACTAACTGCTGCAGCATCATAAATAAGATTTGGGAGCAGCAGCATCCACGCAGTCGGCAGCTGCTTGACTGGGAACCATAATGGCCACAGCTGACTTATAAACACCACAAACTCCAATTAATATTTAGCCCTGCAACAAGGTCAGGACTGCAGCCTCCAGCTCTCTGATCACACAGGAGAAAATACTGAGAAATACAGTCTAACACAACCCCGTTTATCTAATGAGAAGGACTGATTTGAGCCTGGCAATGTTATTCTAGATGTAACCTATTTTACCCTTTGTAGCCTGTAATATGTGGAAACATCATTTATATGTATGACTAATGAAATGTTGAAAAGTTTGAAATTCTGCTGAGAAAGGCTGGTTAGCCCATAAAATATTCAATACATAAAGTTCACAGTGAAATATATTAGCATGAATTGTTCTCTAAAACCACCAGAGAAATAATAAGTTGTGAACTTATTGTGATCTTTCACTCCATGAGTATAGGAATATTTTTACATTAATTTTAAAGAAGACATATTGTGCTTTTTCTGGTCTCTAATATAAGCTTCTGTTCATTGAAACAACATCTTAAGAACAGAAATGGGTATAATAGTTGGGACACTTTTAAAATAATGTTGAGAGTAAGCAATGTAATTGGTGCAAATAGAGGGGCGGGTCTTATTTAAATTGATATGCGATTATCAAAAGGTATAATTCTCTTTATGCCTGCTGTCACATTGAATTGAGTATTGGGTAGACATATTCAAGATCATCCACAGCAGAGCACCCTTATTTCACAATTTAGATTAAAAAAAATAATAATAATAAAAATAAAAATAAAAACATTTGCTTTGAAAAAGGTGCCAGTCTGTTTTAAAAGGCAAATAGTGTTTGTGTGGGTGACAACCTAACAACCTGCTCTCTTTTATAATTCCTTATTATTATTTTGGAGCTGAGAGGATGTTGATTTCAAACACCCAGGGAACAAGTAAACAAATCATTATGCACATAATCTTAAAAAAACGAAAATGACACTTTCCATTTTGTCATTGATCTGGGTTCAGAGCAGGATTATGCAAATATTAGCAAATTTAACAACATAACAAGAACATAATGCATACTCTTACATATATCCCCCTCTTTTGTAGCAGTATTAGCTGTTACAGACACAGCACAAAGACCCAACATTCATCTCAACCAATTTTCCTGAACAAACATAGTGTCATCTCCCACATATGCAGAACTACCTTTATCATAGTGATCTCAAAAATTAATTAAACCCGCTGGCCTCCCCTGCTTGCCTCTGTAATGGTGTGTCATATGAATAATGTATGAGGCTAGTGTGAAAATGATCGATTTGGTAATGTGACTCCATCTGTGTTACCAAACAGGGAGGGCTACAGTTAATAGTAGCTGGCGTGCATTTCAAAGCGTTTACAGTGCAGCACAGTTATCAGGATTGTCAAATGGCAGCAGGCTTCAGAGCCCCGGCCCCATGAGGAAACCTGGGCTTCCCTCTTCATCATTTTATCTTAGGTTCTGATTTGATATGAACCTACACCATCTGCCCCATGTTAATTACACATGTGCTACTATGTTGCCCCAGTGTTGTGCTATGAAAGGATTTAAAATGCACTTTTATCATGATTCAAATTAAAAATTATCATGATTCAAATTAGCTGAGGAGTATTTTGTTTAAAAGGTGCATGTAACCTTTCACCTGCTCGTCTCCATGGAGATGTTTTTGCTTTACCTGGAATGCTTGCCAGGGTGGCATTAAACTTATCTATCTCCATGGAGATGTCTCCAGGTCAATTTTAAAAACCTGTGCCTAGAGGTTGTGAATGTAAAATTGTGTGTGTGTGTGTGTGTGTGTGTGTGTGTGTGTGTGTGTGTGTGTGTGTGTGTGTGTGTGTGTGTGTGTGTGCGTGCGTGCGTGCGTGCGTGCGTGCGTGTGTGTGTATCTCAGTGTGTGTCCCCTTTGATTTAATCAGTTTAACCGTAGAAACATTGGCAAAGTTACATAGTATATCTTTAAAAAATAAAATGTCACACGCCAAACAAAGAAATCAGGTTCATCCCATTTTTGTGTGACTAACAAGCACTCAAGTTCTGTACAAAATAACATCAAATCAAGTATAATCAGCAGTTCTGGTTAAGAAAGAAAACCCTCAGATGAAAATGATTTCAAAAACAGGAAATTAAAAATCCTGCAGCAATAACTGAGCAGCTACAAAACGTGCAACTATGGAGCTCTGACTAGGAGCCCAGACTTTCGTTTGTTGATAGTCCACATCCCTCACATTTCACATCCAGTTCCAGAGCAGAGACCAAGTGAGCTTTGGACTTTGTGAATAATAATGAGTGGCTGAAGGGGAGGTTTAGTCAGAGTGCATTCCCTCTCCCCTCCCCTCTCTCTCCCCTACACAGTCAACAGGCTGTCATTGAAAACAACAGGGCATGTGTCTGTTGACTTAAATATTAGATGGTCGAGGAGATGACATTTTGATGTTGGATGATTAGGGGCCATCCCACAGCTCTAATAACAGAAAAAAGGGAGGTGAAGAGAAGAAAGAGATAAAAAAAACAGTTATTTGAGGCACAGAAACCCAGTGATCCTATAGCTGAAGTGCATAAAAAGAGCAAGGCTTTTCTCAACAGGTGAAATGTACAACAGAGCAAAAAAAGGCGCTTTGTGGTACACTTGTGTATGAAAAGCGCTTTATAAATAATGTTTGATTAATTGATTGAAAATGGTAGCACTGAAAGATAACAATGTTTAGCAGAAGTTGTTCCTATAACCAGTTGATATTTGGCTGTTGAGATTATGTTACTATTGCCAATTTTGAACTTAAGCAAACTTGTGAAAAACTCAAACACTGGCATCATCTTCAGTGACAGTCTCTCACACTCTTTCCATGAACCATTAACATAAAAAAAAAATAGCTAAGCAAAATAACCAGACCGTGAGGAAAGCATGCACAGGCAGCAAAATAGAAATTAACACGAGCCAGTTGCCTCACAGAATAGGGCTTATGCAACTGACAGCCAAAGTTCAGTTGGCTGCGTAGAAAACATTAACGGGCATTGCCATGATTGGATGTTGCCATTTAGCATATCCAAAAGCTAAAGGGAAATTGTCAGTACTAGGCTGAATATGTTTGATGCATCGTATAGAACAACAGATTCTTTCAATACATATGCTATAAAAATCAATTCTTGTATAATCTAATAATAAAGTGGATCTCAACATATTTTAGCAACAAAAAGATATGACATTGGTTTTGGTTATGTTTAGTAATAACACAAGCCCATTAGCCAAAGTTATAGGATGGATTTCTGTGGTGAATAGAAATCGACTGGGTAACGTTATATCAGTCAAAGTCTGCAAATACAACCTTTTTACTGTATTTACTACCAACAACAAAACAATACTAAACAATCCAAGCACCAATGAAGAGCTAAAGTGTAAGCTTGCCTTATTGAGACCTTGAGGCATAGACACTTACTATTGTCCTGTGCATATGGAGAACAGCTCTTATAATACGTATTCTGCAGTTGCTAACAAAAGGAATGACAAACATACACGTTCACAATACATCACTTCCTTTTTGTTTGAGCAGAGTTGAGGCTGCCATGGTAACACTGCTATTGATCCCTTATGAAATTGTGCTGTGAATTACGTAATATGTTTGGCTCTTGGGGTTGCCCGCTCCTCGCAGCTGCTGCCCTTCATTTTGCATCTCCTCTCCAGCTCCAGGATAACCTCGTTTGG
This sequence comes from Paratrypauchen microcephalus, assembly GCA_036785185.1. NCBI lineage: Eukaryota > Metazoa > Chordata > Actinopteri > Gobiiformes > Gobiidae > Paratrypauchen > Paratrypauchen microcephalus. Next base: position 690,760 of record JAVJIX010000121.1, on the reverse strand, counting down.
ACCGTTGGGTTAATTAAAGGCTCCACCAAACTGCACAGAGATGGAGCCATATGCTGGTGTGAACATCTCATCCACACATCTCACAGACTGGGCATAATTGAAGAGCTCCGTGGTCTACCATCATAAAAATTGCAGGAGTCCTCTGTAACTATGCAATCAGATAAGCAGGTCTCAAGTTCACAGCATCACACTGAACAACAAAACATACAGAAGGTGAAAAGGAAAAAGAAATGAAAAATCATCCACAGTTGCCAAGTGTAATCTTATGTCAGTAACAAGCCCAAAAAAACAGGAAGCAAATGGTTGAATATGCATTTGGAGGGGGAATAATTTAGCAAAATTATGAAGTACTCATAACTTTGTAACTGTAGAATTGGAATGAAATAAAAAGTAATGTATTAATATACACATTATTGTCTTAATTAGGGATGCACCGATTTGATACTGAAATATCTGCTTGATCGGATAGTAAGTCTCAGAATGTTTGAACTTTTATTTACACAAAAATGAAGTCTGTTTTCAATCTCTGTACTTGCATGGTTAATATCAGGTATCCGTAAAATCCGTATCAGAACTGAAAAAGATGGATTGGACCACAAAAACGCTATAGGGGCTTTAAGTGTTGTGCAAAGTCACGTTTGCCCTTACTTCCCAAAATTTTCACATTGCATTTGAATTAAGGGGCATCTGAAAAAATATTCTGTGAGCTAAGAACCACACTGACTTTTTGTCAAATTTGTGGAGCGATTGTTCCATTAGCAAATAAAAGAAAAACACAGAAGGCCTTCAATAAAGGGCTGATACAAGCGACACAACATGGATAACATAAAAAGAGTTCAACTTCCTCAAAAGGTGCAGTCTCTAATGGCCATGTTTGACATCAGCTGCAGGATTCACATTTAACAATAAGAATTTATGTTACAAAATGTCCCCAGATATTTATGTATGTAAAAACTATATGTACAGGTTGCTCACACAGGATTTGAAATTGCAGCGCTCCCTAGGCCCACAGTGAACATAAAACATCTGCTAAACAAGACAATAAACACAAAGAAGCAACACAAAGAAGCAACAATTTCAACTTTGTCAGAGTCCGTTTAAAGGCAGTTCAAAGAATGGAAAACGCCAGTGCTGTTAGCAAGAAAATGTGAAATTTCTGCACTTTAAATTCTGTTCTGTTTTCTGGAACATAAAGTACCTTCATGAATAATGTGCACAAATACAGTATGAGCATGCTATTCCGATTGACCAGCTGACTCAAACGGTATGACTGCTCCTTATTCCCTGCAGCGCCTGATGTCCAGTGGTTCACTACTGTACATGATGGACTAAACAGTAATTAACTAAACTGATGGTTAATCTTATATAACCTCGCTCCTTGCAATCTATTTATCAGGCTGTCAGCACTGGAAAGCACCATGTCACTTCACAGCGAGGGTGTAATCGTGAACCCTGGCCAGAAATAAATAGAAAGAATGAAGGGCAAATAGCTCCGACATGGAGGTTTTCCCTTATATGTAATGAGGGTTAAAGAGCCTGGGGCCAATCCACTGTACAGACAGGCACAGTAATTTAATTCATGCAGTAACAGAGGGAGGAGCAGCAACTTTACACATCACAGAGCATTTGGCTGAAAATGCACAAATGTAAAAATTCAGAAATTTCATATTCTCTTTTGAATTCATATTTGACGCTTGTGATCTGAATCTAATACGTGATTGAAATGATTATATATTTGCGTATATTTGAATTTAAGGGTGTAATGAGCAATGAGAAATGCAGCTCTGGAAAAAAATAAGAGACCACCGCTTTTATTTTTCTGAAATCAGCATCTCTACATGTATTACAGCCATTCCATTCCAGCGTCTGTTGAATTCCAACACAAGCACAAAGTTGAGCTACTTCAGTTCTTGCACCAGGAGTGGAATAAAGTCACCCAATAACAATGTAAAAGACTTGTGGAGAGCATGCCAAGACACATGAAAGCTGTGATTAAAAATAAGGGTTAATGCACCAAATATTGATTTCTGAACTCTTCTTAAACGTCGTAAACATTAGTATTACGTTGTTTTTAAATGAAACATTTGAAACGTTTCTTTGCATTGTTTGAGGTCTGAGGTTTTCATATATTCAATAACTATATTTTATGGTCACGTTGTAGAATTTGATGATATCATGATTTCAGATGGAGGGCAGGAGCATATGTAATGTTATAGAAAATGTACTGTTTACTCTTATCAGACAAGAGCCAGAGCTTTGGGCTGGAATGGCACCACATTCTGAAGATATTGCAAAGACATAATTTCATTTTTTTTTTTTTTACATGTGGATAGGTTATTACGGAGACCAAACATAAACCAGGTCAACAAATTTGCTATCTGACAGCAAATTCCACCATAGAATTGTGACCTGTCCTGCAGCTGCATTTTAAATTATAGGCATTGTAGAGTATTGTGTCACATGAGCGCAACCCATCGAATATGCAATTTTTGGAGAGACAAATTTCATTATTCTATTTTTAATCAAATTCTTCACTCATCCTCTGGCTCTTAGGATGATTGTTGTGTCCAAACGCCTCTGAAGAGCACTTGAGGTTAGTGGATTTTGCTTTTACAGGCATGACAGCTCAGAGAGTTAAAATACCTTTCGACATTATAACCTTTACGAGACCAAAACCAATTCAAGAGAAGTCTGAAGTCTTGATCAGAACGTCGCAGTAGGATTGGAGTAGCAGCTCTCAGTTCTCGGCAATCCCATCGTTACACATTAAGAAGCTAATTGTCCCCTATGGCTTGGACTCTTAATTATCTGAGCCAGTGCACAAGGCAGTGGAGCAGTGGAGGAAATGAAGGCCCATACTGACAGATACAAGCACAGTCTGTGGAGTACAAATGGGAATTAACATACTGCAGACTGAAAAAGGTGTATATACTTATTAAATGTGACTATATGTGTTTACAGAGGAAGTGATAGAAAGTGTTTATTTTTACTGAGTGGTTAGCATTTTCACCTTACAGGAAAACGCTCCCGCCAGTATCTCATGTAGGGTAACATTATTTTAACATATGAGCACTGAAGTAGAACAAAGTAGTGGCCTAAGAAATTAAACAGTAAAAGAGTATTTGGGGAAACAACTATTATTTATAATAACTACACCTTATTTAACCTGTACCCTATTTTATTATATTTTATTACATATTTTTTATTATATTGTTTACTTTTTCCCTTGTTTTTTTATTGCATGTACTTCTTATTAGTACTTCTTGACTATCTTAGCGAGTCAGTGGTTCTTCTGATCCTAAGCATTTCATTGCATTGTTGACCTTGATCCTGCATATGACAAATAAACAATCTTGAAAATCTAAATTTAGAACGCCTGCTTTTGTAGGTATTTTGAAGCAATAAAACCACATGTAACTGAAAAAATGTAAAGCAGAGCTGTTTAATGTCATACGGTGTTGTGACATATCCATAGAAACAAGCAGGTGACAGGCCCCCAACTGAAAAGTTACATAGTGCACCTCAAAGAGGCACTCATGTATCCCTTAAATCACCCTTCACATACTGCCTTACAATATGTGTATGGCTATCTTCCTAAGTGTACAACCTGCCGGCAAAGAATATTCAAATCAACTGTCTCTCGAGTAATAAATTGTGCAAAAGGTACAGGCTACATTAAGCTCTTTCACCCCGAGGAAAGATCAAGTTTGCATTGTGCAGCAAGGTGTTCACATCATGCCCACACAAATTATTCTGTAAAGTACATTGATCTTTAAAGGACAAAATAACACAAAATTACTCCTTTTTTATATTCAGAGGAGATGAAATGATGCGATGCACTGGCAACAACACTCTACCTCTTTTCTGAACAAATAACTGGTCTCTTAGTATCCGCGATGTGCCATTATTTCATTACACAATTGAGTTATGATGGGATTAGCCATTGTGTGTACAGCTGCAGTCACAGGATTAGGGAGGACTAGGATGATGGCAGAGAAAACACTATTCACCAGCACAATACCAGGTGCACCTGCTGCAAAGGAGGACCTATAGATGGTAGCTCGAGAATTAGCAACACTGGAGAGGAGATTACATTAGTGTTGCTTATGGAAATGTGCTGTAGACTCTGCACCAGTGAATAGTCCTGCTATTGTTTTATGCCAAAGTGCTTTGTACTTGCTGAAAAGAAAAAAATAGGGGTAAATGTTATTGTTATATATGACTACAAATATGCCATTGCAAGATAGGGCCGGTTACATAGGCTACATGTGAGCTTTAAGGATAGGCCTGTCACAATAATTACAAAATCGATTTAACATTCAATATACACTGAAAAATAAGGTAGCTATATTTGAATTTAAAAAATATGGAAAGCGGTTGAAACTTATTTCGATCCCCTCTACACATATTTTTCTCAGAACATGAACATCACTTTTAATGTTGATGAAATTTGATCAGATCATGCTAAATACGCATATTTATCTTATCATGAAAATGTGCTTTTTTTAGGTTTTATTTTTATGTATAATTTCATTCTGTCTACACAATTATATTAATATGCAACATCAAATGTCAAAGGGTTTTAAAGTAAAAATATACAAAAACAATCTTTAGTTTTCCATTGTTCTGTATTGTCTTAAACAGAATCAAACACACAGAGCAGAGGTACAGAGACACACAGTGTGGAGCTGGACAGTGTGAGGACTTATTCCAGTGAAGACGCTCTGGTCTCTGCCTGTGGACACAGAAATAACACTTGATGATACATTATGATGACCTGCTCTGTGTTGTACATGTTTAAATAAACTTAAAGCACATTACTCTAATACAACACCGAACCAGAATAAAATCACATGAACATTAGAACTGTACAGGCAGAAACAAAACTCACCATGTGCTGCTTTTCTTCCTTCCAGGTAGGGCATCTGATATAAAGTCCTCCTACTGCCACATCACCCTGTATAAACACAATAACTGTTTCACTAGGAAGTATAGTATAAAAAATATAATTCTGTTAAAATAATTTTATTTGGTTCACTTATTTTGTTCATCTGTGGTCTGTGTTTTGTTGGTTTTCAAACATTTTCCTTTTTCTGAAAAATTGAGATTTTATTTTGTTTAGGTTTAACTCATAACCATACTTTCAAAATGGTGCAAAAAAAAAAAAAAAAAAAAAAAACACTAACATCAACTATAACATTCATGAACTTATCCACAGCTGCAGCAGTGCTCTGGATGTCACTGTTTGTTTGTAGATGACTCTGGAAGCAACACATTCAAATCTTAGTACAACTGTCCCACTCTTGTAGACAAGCTTTACATTAAGCAGAATTTCAAATAAAACACCACAAACATGTTTTAACAATGATTACAGTCTAAGCCAGAGAAAGCATATAATCTCACAATCCTCCTGGACACACTGCAGTGTCCTGTACCTGCCCTGTGTCCTGACTCTGACTGTGTCCTTTGCTCCTGTATCTGTACCTGCCCTGTGTCCTGAGTGTGTCCTCTGTTCATGTACCTGTCCTGTGTCCTGAGTGTGTCCTCTGTTCATGTACCTGTCCTGTGTCCTGAGTGTGTCCTCTGTTCATGTACCTGTCCTGTGTCCTGAGTGTGTCCTCTGTTCATGTACCTGTCCTGTGTCCTGAGTGTGTCCTCTGTTCATGTACCTGTCCTGTGTCCTGAGTGTGTCCTCTGTTCATGTACCTGTCCTGTGTCCTGAGTGTGTCCTCTGTTCATGTACCTGTCCTGTGTCCTGAGTGTCCCCTCTGTTCATGTACCTGTCCTGTGTCCTGAGTGTGTCCTCTGTTCATGTACCTGCCCTGTGTCCTGAGTGTGTCCTCTGTTCATGTAACTGTCCTGTGTCCTGAGTGTGTCCTCTGTTCATGTACCTGTCCTGTGTCCTGAGTGTGTCCTCTGTTCATGTACCTGTCCTGTGTCCTGAGTGTGTCCTCTGTTCATGTACCTGTCCTGTGTCCTGAGTGTGTCCTCTGTTCATGTACCTGTCCTGTGTCCTGAGTGTGTCCTCTGTTCATGTACCTGTCCTGTGTCCTGAGTGTGTCCTCTGTTCATGTACCTGCCCTGTGTCCTGAGTGTGTCCTTTGTTCATGTACCTGTCCTGTGTCCTGAGTGTGTCCTCTGTTCATGTACCTGTCCTGTGTCCTGAGTGTGTCCTCTGTTCATGTACCTGTCCTGTGTCCTGAGTGTGTCCTCTGTTCATGTACCTGTCCTGTGTCCTGAGTGTCCCCTCTGTTCATGTACCTGTCCTGTGTCCTGAGTGTGTCCTCTGTTCATGTACCTGTCCTGTGTCCTGAGTGTGTCCTCTGTTCATGTAAGTGTCCTGTGTCCTGAGTGTGTCCTCTGTTCATGTAAGTGTCCTGTGTCCTGGGTGTGTCCTCTGTTCATGTACCTGTCCTGTGTCCTGAGTGTGTCCTCTGTTCATGTACCTGTCCTGTGTCCTGACTCTGACTGTGTCCTTTGCTCCTGTATCTGTACCTGTCCTGTGTCCTGAGTGTGTCCTCTGTTCATGTACCTGTCCTGTGTCCTGAGTGTGTCCTCTGTTCATGTAAGTGTCCTGTGTCCTGCTACATTTGAATTTTCCATTCCAAAGTTTTGGGGAGGGAACACAACCGATTGTAACAAAGTCTTATTTCCTCAGCCTGATTAAAACATGCAGGTCTAACATCGGTTGCAATCAAGTGACCTTTGTAAGACTTAAACATGTTGGACAGAGACTCAAAGTCATGTTACAGTAATCCCTCGTTTATCGTGGGGGTTAGGTTCCAGAAATAGCCCGCAATAAGTGAAATCCGCGAAGTAGGACAATTTTATATTTTCCAATTATTCTACATGTTTTAAGGCTGTAAATGCCTCAGCACACACATTATACACTTTTATCAGACTGGAATTAACCTTTTCTCACATTTATCTCTAGTTTAAACACTCAAACTTTCATAGATTTTCAAAAAAATGTATTAATAGTGGCGCGTGGGGGGAGACACGGCCCCGGGAGCCCCGCCAGACGTGTGAGGAGCACTGTCACGTCCCGGGACGAGACGCGCACCAACCCCTTGGAGAAGTGCGCCACACGTGCTGCTCTGTCACAGATTTAACCACGATAAACCCCTCATCGTGGATAAGGGATGAGGGATGAGGGATTATCTACATGGAGGTTAAAATCACAGAGTATCATAACTCTCTCAAGTTTAATAATAGAAGACAACAAGTCTGCGAAATCATCCAAGAAAGAACGTGCAGGACCAGGCGGCCGATAGATTAAGATACAATAAAATGAAGTAATGTTCCCAACCTTAGTCATCTGCATCTCAAAGGAGTTGAACGCGACCGGATTCATTTGTCGTGTCCAGAGGCCATCCCGGTAAACGAGCGCGCCGCCACCGCCTCGCCGTGCGGCCCGCGGGGTTCCAGTCACGGAGCAGTCCGGGGGGCACAATTCATTAAGGTGGACAAAATCCTGTTCGCGTTGCCATGTCTCAGTCAGGAACATAAAATCCACGTGTTCGTTGACAAACAAGTCGCTCAGTATAAAGGATTTATTCAATATGGAGCGTGCGTTAAGCAGGGCCATCCGGAGGGGCTGGGCGCGTTCGGACACTGACGTGCACTGATCGACTGGACGCTCCGGACAAGGCTGGACACAACCTCCATCCTTGATACAAGTGACAGGGCACAGAGAAGTACGGGCGACTCGAGTGGGAAAAGATCCAGTCACAGCTCCGTAGCGGCGGTGGCTCCGCAGATTCGCCCTCCGACGCCCAGATAGGAACCGGTATCAGACACCGTTCGCTCCCCGCAGATCCAGTCCCGCTTGCTCGCTGTTTTCTCCGCCTGGTTTGGACACCTGCCCTGGATCCCCGCTTCCTTTTTCTTTTGCCCCGGGGCTTAGTTAGCAGCAGGTACTCCGGCGATGACGTGGAGCATTCCAGTTTTGGAGGGAAAAACTGTGTACCTGTCCAGGTAACAGAAAAACTTTCCATATGTGCCTTGATGCGGAATAACGTATGTCTGTCATATTGGATAACAGCCGCGACATAGCCATTTGTTGACAGGGCTGACCATGCAAAATATAGCTCAAGGAAAATCACAAAAATACGAGAAATAGTAGAGGTAGCAGAAGTACAGCCGACCATAGGCGCCATCTTGCTCCTGTGATTCCTCTCAACCCGAGCCACAAACCGAACACGCACAAACGAACGCAAAAGCCGCACGGAGTGATTTAATCCTGGTTCAGACCTGGTTTAGTTCTGGTCTAGACCTGATTTAGTCCAAGTTTAGTCCTGATCTAGTCTCTTAGCCAATCAGGCCGCAGAACCAATGCTACACTATATTAAAAAAAAAGTTACACTATAAAAAAAAAAAAAAAAAATTGAAAAAAAAATTGAAAAAAAAATCCGCGAAATAGCGAGGCCGCGAAGAGTGAACCGCGATAGAGCGAGGGTTCACTGTATTGTTCTCAAATTTGTGTTTGCAATTTGAGCAATCCCTCGCTGACCATTTTTTCAGTGCATGAAAGCTAGTATTTTGGGGTTCAATATTTACAATTTCAAGTCTAATTTCTTTGTAAAAGCAAGGTGCCATTTTTACGTAATAAGGTAAAAATTTGAGCTCTAGAGACTTGAATAACTTCTATGGCTAATTATCAGTTAATTCAGCCATTTATTTGTTTCAGTTCAGGCCATTTAATGACACTGTCTATTTATTTTAAAATTGTTTTAACGGGATTATCCTTCTTTGTGTCAGAAGTATAAAGTAGTTTCAATATTATCTTTTATTGTTACATCTCGCTGAAGTGATATATCAGGCTTCAAAATGTGTTATCATGACAGACCTATAAGGAGGCACGATACAAATCATTACAAGTGTACATGTGTTCAGTATTATATATTGGGACTTAAAACATCATTTGAACAGTAGATAATGCTATTAAAATAGCGTGTGCACGATTAACAACCAACAAAGTTTTTTGTATGAAAATTTGAGTGCAATATAGATAACACAATATTGAACTGGCCTTTGATGGAATTCAATAATTCACTCTCTACACCAGTGTTTCCCAACCTTTTTTGTCTTTTGTACCCCCTGAGCCTTTTTGTCATACCTCGAGTACCCCTCACTCATACATGTTGATAATTCTCGAAAAGTAGAAGGTGAAACAACGGATTATTAAATGAAAATCATTTTATTTCATCTCCTTAATTTGAAAATTTAATTCTCAGACATTTTCTCTCTTTTCTTTAACTCAAATTTACTCAAATTAGAATTCAAAAATTCAAAAAAATCTCCCCCTGTGCCTGGCAGCGACACTGCCGAGTACCCCCTGCAGTGTGCTCCCTGGTTGGGAAACACTGCTCTACACAATATAAATCCAATTTTGTCAGGCTATTTCATTCTTACTGTATTTATAAAAATGAATATAAAAAGTCAAGAATGTGTTCAAAGCTGTGTTTTTGTGCCATTTGGGCTGTACAGTAGTGTTTGTGTGAGAAGATGTCAGATGATAGTAGTCATAGTCATAGTTGTACATGTACATAGAGTGAATTGGAAATTCTCTCCTGTGCTGTATGTGTACGTGATGTATGCGTCTCTCTGGGGCAGCGCCTCCTGCTGACGAGCTGCTGTGACTGTCACTGTGACACATGATGAGTGGTTTCACAACACAACATTATCTCTGCTACTGTCCTGCTGTGTGAGTAATGATGAAAGGGTTTATACGGAGGTAGGAGAAGAAGTCATAATCTGCACAGAAAAGGACTGTTACTGCTGCCAAATATGAGTGAGATCAGAGTGAAATCTTTTCAGCGTGCTGATGAGCAGTTTTTGTTACTTCGACACTACAACTTGTTTAGATCAATAATATTTCTTTTTACTGAGACGACTTTTACTCTGTTACTCCAAACGCTGTGGTCATTACTGGTTTTCATCAATAACAAGATACAACCTAAAACATGCCCCATAGGTAAAATCCTCCAAGCTCAAGGTTATGGAGATGGGTCTCGCGCTGTGCAGCAGTAGCTCACTGCTCCTGTCAGGTTGCCCCAACAGCACTGGTTGAAGGTTGGGTCAAATGCAGAGAATGAATTTCCATCACATAACCTGTATTCCATAAAAAGACATATCACTCTAGACACTTTAAAAAACTGCTGCTAAGGACTACTGTTGCACTGTTGCACATTTACATTTACTACTGAAATTTTACTACTGTTGTACTGTTGTTCACTACTGTTATTGCAAATTACTACTGGAATTTTTACTACTGTTGTTTACTCCTGTTATTGCACTAGAATTACTACTGTTGCACATTTATTTTATCTTAACTTCAATGCACATTCTATTGCACGTTACCATTTCACTGCTGTATCTTCCATTGCACATTTTTGATGCACACTGCACACTTTGGAAATCTGTATATAGGTATTTATTTATTATGTTGCACTGCTTTAAGATTTTAGATCTTAGACTTTAGTTTAACTTTAGATCTCTGTCTTAGATAGTTTTTGTTGTGTTTTGTCTTTATATTGTATTTTGTACACTGTCTTTTTTGCACTACCTGGCCAGAGAGAAACGAAATTTCGATTCACTGTATGTTGAACACATATGGCAGAATTGACAATAAAGCTGACTTTGATCTTTGATCGTTGAAGCGATTAATAAAAGTACCTCACAATGCAATGACTTCACACAGTAATATTTTCTAGAGTGCTTGACAAGTCGATAGTTGAACCAGCAACCCAAGTATTCAGAATAATAATAATATACCTGTATCCTCTACTAATAATATCCAAAACTAATAATATCCACTGCAATACAGGCTGAAGAAGTTTAAACTTGGCAACAGTTTAGGCTTTAAAGAAGTTCAAAAGTTACATTAAAAGTAAGTAACAGGCACCATCTGCTGTTTTTTTTATACCCCAGAATAAGACATCATGAGGGACATACTACACTAAAGTCAAGGGTAAATTTTCTAGTTTAATTGAATTAGTAGTTCAAAATGTATAACATTACAAATCTTTAGAGTTACATGTTAAAAATAGCAGCAATTATAGCGTAATCAGTCCAAATGATTTTGAACAGTAATTTTCAATCCGAGTTATGAACATTATTAAGTGGATTTAGGACTAATGGTTACACGTTTGGCTGAGAATTGAGCTCCAGCAGGTCATCATGTGCCTGCCAATCTGTAACCACCAATCTCTGCAATGTAGAGACTCTCTAGTGTGTGTATAAATGGTTGTAATGTGTCACCCTTACTGCTATATATGAGCAAGACTTGCAATAACCTGGCAACTAATGCACAGTACAGGACTTTTTTTGCACTAATTTGTTTTTGCACTATTTCTTATTACCATTACTGTGTTTTATTACCCATACTGTGTTGTAAATATCCTGCTGTGTTGTATATATCGTACTTAAATGTCTGCACTGAAGTGAGATGCTTTCAATCTCATTGTGAGTATGTATGATGTAAATTGTACATATGAATAGTGACAATAAAAGACATTCTATTCTATTCTATTCTATTCTATTCTATTCTTACACTTACACACTTCATTCAGACAGGCAAGGTGCATGGGGGTACCACAATACAAAACAATCTGCAATCATAGGAGACGGTATCAAACCTTCCAGACCACCGTTCTACCACTGCCACCTCTAAGCAACAAGATTATAGAAACTTTGACTCTCTGTGTATTTCAAAAGTGCTGTTCTGAAGTGTACAAAATAACTACGGTAATAGTGTTTACCTTCCACCATCAGTTTTGCATCACATGTTTACCACGTGTGATTTCTGTAATACAGCCAGACACAATCATGTTGGATTAAATGAAAGCTAAATTTAAATAATTGAAGTCACTGGTGCCATGGGAACAGTGTCCATCAAAGCTGCTATTACACCTCACAACAAACTGATAATTTAGTGTGATTCTAGTGAGTGTCACAACAACAGCTGACATGCCATTTAGAGCTGTCATCTCTTTCTGTGGTGTATTTTTGGAGATGAGAAGGGGGAGTTCTAGTCTGCTGCTGCTGCTGCTGCTATTACAACTACCCCACCGACCCAACCCCCTGTGGATCAAGTCACGCTGCGAGGCAAACGCAGATCAGATAGAGGCGGAGATCAGCGGGACAGGGCCCACCCGTTCTGTGCCACTTCTACACCCCTGTCATGCCAGTGTGGGACGAGGGGAGAAGGGGAGGAGGAGGGGAGGGGAGGAGTGTAAGGAGGGGTGGATGGCGTCTCTGGGGGGAGAGAGAGTGGGCGGGTGAGAGACTGGATGGAGAGAGTCATGATCACGTGAAACCTTCGTCACACTCATTAAACCAAATGGGCATTATGTTTGCGCACAGACACATACAAGGGCACTTAAGGGACACATTGACTTATATCTTTTTAGAACCTATTGTACAGAATATAAACACTTTAAATCATGTAGTACTGTAAAATCCTGCAGTAGTTTGTGGAATGTGGGCCAAGATGAGATTTCTGGGTCCAGGCAATTTTTTCAAAAATGCATCACAGGCTTTAACCATGTCCTAGATTTTAGCATGTGGACTTTTCACCATTAAAAAATATATTTAGTTTAGTTTAACTTTAGTTTCTTTTATTGTTGCCATGTTTTGTCTCTTTTTGGTATGGTCTGTTCATTGGTTGTTGTTTTTTTGTTTATATTAGTCTTCATTATTTTAATTGTTGTGTTGATACCTGTCTTATACAATGCAGACTGGTTTATCACAGAGAATATGAATTAAAACAAATGATAAATGAAAATAAAATAATAATAACAATAATAAATATATATTATGTTTTAAATTGGTAAGTTCTACCACAATTTTTAAAATTTTCCAACATTCTGAAACCCATGGATTGGCTCAAATCAGGACAGGTAACTGACACATAATTGCATTCGCTGTAGATGTTGGAGTCACTTGTTCTTGCATGTGAATGTCTTTAGATGATTGGAGGAAATTGGAGAACACTGGAGAACACAGATACCCCACGGCCACAGTAACATGGAAAGAACACGCTGTACAATTGTTATTACTCTGCCAAGAACCCTCTCTATGTCATTGGATTTCTCTTTCCCTGCCATTTGTAGTAGTAGTGGAGCTTATGTTGTTAACAAAGCTTGGTTTGGTGGAATATTTTTGCAGTTTTCCAAAAATAAAATATAGGCTAAATTTGTCATTTACATCATATTCACTTTAATTATAACTGTAAACCAGATCTTTGATGCCATAAGTCATATGCATACCATTCACTGTGAATAATCCATATTTATTTACCACCAAACACACCCACGCAATTTGGGTTTATATGGTTTTTGTTTTTGTTTTTGTTTTTTTTATTAACATACATTCATTTACTGGAGTACTCATAACACTGATCTACAAGTAAAATGCTTCCAGAACAAAAGTAGTGAAATTTTTCTTGGTTTAGGTCACTAATAAAGAAAAAGTAAGTCAGAAGTGCTGATTGGCTATAGTTTCTAAGATATAGTATTGGGTCAAAATAGGAAATTTATGCAAAATAAGGCAAAAACAGTAGTTTATCAGAAGGTAGAGTGTGTCTACAAACAACCAGTTCTATCTGAAAGCCTGCCTGCACATTCCAATACATTCATTTTAATATGTGTAGAGTTTTAACATCAAATATTTTTTGATTTCACATAAGAGAGATGCCTCAAAATTTCTTGTTTATTTCTTGACGGATAAAGAAGTGCAAGTTAAATATTTTCAAAATATAAATATTATTTTTAAGGAAAAATGCCTAAATCTATTGTATAAACAGATGCGATTTTGATGTAAAACAATATCATTAAATATCTTGAATACATTAGCTAACCAGCACAGTCATCAATTGATTTTCAGTTCATTTTATCAATATAAATTAGATTTAGCCACTTTTATCTCAGAAGCAGATTGAGTCCAAAAGTGTGTAGACCAGTGTAGTGCCTAACCTTAACCTAAAACTTTTACCATATACATCTAACCTTACTACATACATCACTACTCTCCTTCTCACTTCTGAGATGTATTTTGTATTACTACATTTCTATATTTTATTTGTACATATACATTTGTATAATTATGCCATATTTGACACTAGTCTCTCACTATTTTTGTTACTTTGAATTTATTATTACCATTTGTTTGTGTTTTGCACTTTATTATTATATTTATTGTGATGTGTGAGCTACTGTATCCAAATAATTTCCCTTGTGGATAAATAAAGTTTGTCTAAATCTAAAACTAATCACCATAACCATATCTTAACTTATCTTAAATGTTTTGCCCCATAAGGCATAGAGGCAGGCCCCTATGATGTGTTTATACAGATTTTAGTCCTCACAGTGTGATAAATGCCCAGCCCACACACTGTACATGAACACATGGCACAAAAACAAAACATCATCTACACTGGAGTGATTCAGAGCCGTTTATCCATTATGGACATCACACGAGACACACAGACCAGACCAGCCAGCCCCCACAAACTCACACATTGGCAAAGTGCTTAAAAGCTTCAGCAAATTATCATGTTCCTTTCTTTTCTTTGACAGGACCTAGTGTGCAGCAGCAAGCAACTTGGATTTCACTATGCCCTAGAAAGAAATAGTGATTTTTCTGTGTATTGTAAATGGGTCACATTGTTACCTACTCAAGCATGAACAGTTGCAGAATGCTGTAAAGTGCTAAAATGAACATAATTAGTCTTCCCAACAGCTAACCTGAATGCATTTCAAAGTGTTGTTTTGACACTTCAATAAAGATGTAAAAAAAAAAAAAAAAAAAAAAAAAGCAATGTTTGCATGCAATTATGGAATTAGTCAATTTATTTCAAACCAGTGAGCTGACACAGAAAAGCACTGAACTGCTAGTCTGGGAGTGCAGAGGCTACAAATCTTGTGCAATTTAAAGTTTAATGGATTAATGATGTAAAAGCTCTCAAGTGAATAGAGCCGTAACACAAAGTAACTCCAGAGGAATTACAACGCACAGCCTATGGGAAGTGTGAGAGGCAGGAACAGGGTTATTATGTAGGATGCATGGAGCTAGTGGAAATTATAATTTTTTTCTTCTAAGTCTAGATTACTATATATTTTTTTATTGTTATTATTATGTGGTGGTTATAATTTATTTTTTTTACACAGACATAAAGCACCAGTCTAGTAAAAAAAAAATGAATTTTGAGACAATGGGCCCTATCTTGCCCCTGATCTTAGGGCTAGTGCAGGTGTGGGGTGTGGAGCTCTAAACAAGAGGCGTGCTGTGGCTGAATATCGGGTGGAGTGGAGCAGACTGAGGGCGTGGTGTGACGGGTTCAGTGAATTGTCAGAATAATAAAAATAAATGCCCTCCCGCAGCAGAGCACAGCCCTTCGCCCGCTTCCTGTATCGGTTTAGCACAGCTCTATAGTTTGGATCTGGACACGATCTGTACACATGAGACACTTTAATGTCCTAAAGTGTGTTTTCTTACCCTGTCTGCGGTCCTAATGCTGCACTGTCGGATTTCCTCACATCCTCGTACCCGCTCTGTCATCAGATCCATTTAATTTCATAACCAAATCATTCCCATTGTGCAGCTTTGGTTAGTTTATAAAGTTACTCACCAGTAGGTAGTCTACCATCAGAACCATAAAAAACTGCATGGAGCCGTGGCCTGGCCGGACTCTGACAGGGATCAATGCGAGCTTTCATTGACAGCTCGGGGCTGTGACAGCAGTGGAGCAGACGCATGT